>JANEYF010005166.1:0-55876 GCA_029963845.1 Rhamnusium bicolor | reverse complement strand
CCAATCAAATTAAGTAAAAATCAGGCCCATTTTCACGATAATTTCCAACCATTCCCGACCAATTCCATTCGATTCAGTTTTTTTTGAATTCTCATGGTCAATTTTGCCGTAAGTTATATGAGCAAGAATTTAATTTATAAACAATTAAAGTTGTGAAAATGATGAAAATCGATGTTTCTAAATATTCAACTTCAAACGCTGCGAAAACGGCAACAGATAGAGAAAAATTGCTCAGAGCATTTTTTTATAGTGTTAAATTCTCTTCAAAAAAGTCCACGACGGCATATATCTACGATGAATAGTTAAGGCGTTACAATGAGTTAAATGTTTATTATTTTTCTACTGCGTACTGGTCAGCTGTATACGTTGTAAAAATAAGAAAATTATGAAAGATTTACAGCAAGTCTACTTTAAAATGTTCTGCGCAGGCGGCCATTACGCGGCGTACGAGTCTGTTGATCGCGCATGCGCGTTAATTGTACAGCTGACTGATATACAGCAGACAAATAACACCGGCACACAAAAAAAAATTGTTTGTACATTTGACGCCACCTACCTCCCGACATGTATTTCGACCCGCTGAATCCGAATTTGAAGTCAGTTTGGACCGTACACCCTCAAATATCGAGTAAATTGAAAAACTGTAAAAAATAGCGAAAATTGGGTGTTTCGGTAATAAAAAAATTTTTGTGGATCTAAACCAAGCCTAATTTTTATGTATTTCGATCCGCTGAATACGAATCTAAAGTATATTTAGACCATAAGCCGTTTTAAATCTAAGTAAATTGTAAAAAACCCTCGAAAATTGCTAAAAATGGCAAAAAATTGTGATTATGTTGATGAAAAAAATTTTGTAGACCCGGATCGAAGAGGATTTTTTATGTAATAAGAATCTCTTTAAATTTTATAATATTGTTTTTCGAAAATGATCTAAATCTGTATGTGTTTATAATTTTTGGGACATTCACATCAATAATAATTTTCTGTGATCGGATAATCTGGTGTTTAATATATTTTTGTATATAATTTTATATACAGTAATTAATGATGCATTGAACATTATACTTGATGCACCACCACATATTTTTCAACTGTCAGGGGGTGTTGCCGAGAGAGTAATGGACAAACTTAAAACGGTTTTAAAAAACAACCCTTTTTTTTACATTTTCGTGTGTGGTGAAACTTTTAAATGTGCCAGTTAGATCGGTAGACGTTGAGCGGTCTTTTTTCACAATGTAAGTGGATATTTAGTGAAAGGCGCCGGAGTTTAACTCCGGATCAATTAAAACAGATACAAAAAATATATTTTTATTCTAATGGTTCATAGTTACCACATGAATCCATTTGTGTTAGTGTTACATCCACCAATTAATATATCCACACGTCATATGGCTTGTTTAGAACCAACGTAGTTTTCGACGAAACACCAAAACATCAACCAAGTTGGCACTGTCTGAAGATGATTAAAACTAACCTTATGTTACCAACGTGTAATATAACCCACTAATCAATAAATCGGGCTATTTGGGATAGGCCCTCTGTCACTATTCATACTATTTTTACACTTCATAATTTCCAAGCTTTCAAATGCATCCAGCTGTCTAGTATTTGTTACATTCCTACTTAATCTTAAATTGCTAATGTCTATTTTATGGTAGTCCTCAAACGCATGTTGGGCAACGATAGACTTATCTGTTCTACCATATTTAAGATGGGCCATATGCTCTTTGAGTCTAGTTTGAATTGATCGCCTAGTTTGTCCAACATACTTTTAATTACAGTCCTTACAGCCAATTTCGTAAATCCTCGACTTTTCGTTTATTTCAATTCTATCTTTTGAATTGCTTAAAAGTTGTTGTAGTTTATATCTTTAAAAATCTTACCAATACCACGAATGAATCGAGGATCGATACAAATTCCGGATATTCTCCTTCATTTTGAAAGGTCGAGGAATTTCTAAGTGTCTTTTTAAATTTTCGTTTCCTAATTATTTTATCAACTTACAGAATATCCATTAGTCGCAGCTAAATTCTTAATCAATGCCTTTTCTTTATAACACGCTTTTATTAGCTTCACCTGTATGTTTGCTTGCTTGCTTGCTTGTTTGTTTGTTTGTAACCGACTCTTTGGACTCGATTTTGACCCACTTTAAACGGACAGATTTAATTGAAACTTTGTACACTTACGAAGAACCGGTAACAATACAATAATTTGATAAGTTTATATCATTATCCTGATCAGGATCGCCAGAATTAAATAATTTCCTTTCCTCACGTATCCTCTGCGTGAGAGCGAGAGGCTTAATATTGTAAGTATATTCCATGATTTTCAGCTCGGTCGTTGGCAGAGCGGGCAAGTCTTAGTCGACGCGAAACGACAGACTCCTCGGGCGTGAGTTCAAATCCCATGGCTGAAATAAAAAAATATTTTTTTTTTCAGAAATATCTGTTAGATCGTAATATGTTATAATATCAGCATTAATAAGCAATATAAATAAAAAAAAAAAAAAAAACTACAAAACACGCTTTCATAGCACATCAAACTAAAAAGTGAAAAATAAATATAGTTTAAATAAACTAAAAAACACGCTCTTAAAGCACATCAAACTAAAAAGTGAAAAATAATTATTAATATAAACTGAAAACAATAATGAACGAAAAATACTAGTATTATTGTGAAAAAAGCGTGGGGCGCTTTGTGCCATATTTTTCGTATATCGAGCAACTCGCGCTTTTTTTCACAATAATACTAGTATTTTTCGTTCATTATTGTTTTCAGTTTATATTAATAATTATTTTTCACTTTTTAGTTTGATGTGCTTTAAAAGCGTCTTTTTTTAGTTTTTTTTAAACTATATTTTTCAAACCTATCCTTATTGAGGGTGAAGCTTAATAGACGATGGACTAGAAAATTAAAACTCACCATTTTGTGTTGAGCACAATGATAAGAGTCTTTAGGCATATATCTTAGAGTACTGGTGTATTTTCTGTATATTAAAAATAAATTAGGTAAAAGTTTAAAATATAAAGTGGAATGAAAAATAATAACGCTGAAAAAATTTGTTTGCTACTTTTACAAAACTTAGATAAGTAAAACATATATCTTTTTAAACAATTATTTTCCTTGCTATTTGCCAAAACGCTGAAACTTGGATTACAAAAAGATAATATGCACATTATGTTCAGTGTGACCAACTCAATAATGCTATTTTTAATTCCAACTATTCTGTTCAGTAAAGCCAACAATAAATAAAACGAAAGGTAGGTAGATTTCTTGTGAGTGGGTCCCTGTGGACCCTCCACTGCGACCTTCACCAGGCCTATTGTGGCTCACACCTAGTTATATTTCACCCAATAAGTTCAGTCACTTAACAAAACTGATAACTTTATTGGGTGAGAATGTGTCCAGATCCTCTGGCAGTAGTTGCCCTTTGCCAAATATTGAGAATCAGATCCTCTCCACAGCGGGACAGTTACATAAGATGTGGCCTGCCTTCAGATGAAGGCAGGCCGTCTATGCCTGGAAAATTCCAGGCATAGACGGCACTCGGCGTTTTCCGCTAGGTCGAGTTTATGCAGATGGTAGTTTAGTCGGCAGTGCCCGGTATATAGGCCTGTTAGAGTTTTCAGGTTTACCCTGTTTAACTCTAAAAGTTTCTTAGCTTTTGATTTCAAAGGGTATTTTATCAACGCCTTCGAATGAACTAATCCTGGTAACTCTTGCCTCTGGAGAGTTTTCCTTTCAGCCCAGGTTGAGACAGCCATCTTAGCAGTACTTAAAGATATGCCAAGTATCGGTTCTGGTTCGATGATTCGTGATCCCGCCCCTCCTCTGGCCAAGGAGTCGGCTATTTCGTTACCTTCTATACCAGAGTGGCCGGGTATCCAGACCAGAGTCACTTTATTGTTTTTGCTCAAATGATCTAGAACCATCTGACAATTCCATACCGTTTTGGAGTTTTGGAGCCGTCTGTAAACCAGTAACTGACTGCCCTCGGTAGGTCGGCTTTATTCCGATCCCACTCATCTCTTTCCGGAGAAAGGATGTTGAAGGTCAGCTCGTAGTTGGTCATGGTAGGCATAGTATCCAAGAGCATACCCGGAAGATACTCACCAGCTTAACAATCACTTTAAAAAATTTTAAAACATCTACCGACACGTGTATCTGTTTTTGACGTCCTCAATATAGCTAATTTAAAGGATCGAAGTTTCAGCGTTTTGGCAGATAGCCGGGAAAATAGTTGTTTGAAAAGATATATGTTGTACTTATCTATAATGTTTTGTGAAAGTAGTAATTAATAACTAGCAAACAAATTTTCTCAGCGTTATTATTTTTCATTCCACTGTATATTTCAAACTTTTACCAAGAAAAGGATACCTAATTTATTTTTAAATTATTCTACCCTACAGGGAATTTCCACTATATAATTTCAATTATCCTGTTCTCTGAAACCATCAATGTTTATTACACTGGGGTTTACTAGTTTAGTTGCTTTCGATCCTTTAAACGAGTTATCTTGAGGACGCTAAAAGCAGAAACATGTGTTGGTAGATGTTTTAAAGTTTTTAAAGTGATTGTTCAACTTTTGTGTTATTTATTAGCAAACTTGAACAAAATTTGGAAATACTGAACGACGTTTGCAAGTTTTAAAAACCAAATGGTGACCCTATTAATCTAATTTTAGCACTAATCTTATGATACAGATTCAGTTCCGTTGATCTGGAAGCCATCGTAGTTCTCAAGTGGGTTGGAACCCTTGATGTGAAGATAACACTGACGTAGTTTTCCATGAAACACCAAAAGTACATATATTACACTCGACTCGTATGACAGTGGTTCATTCATCGGAAAATAAACTACAACTTTTAGGCAAATCTAAAGATAAAATGGAAACAAATAAAAGGCGGGGATTTACGAAATTGGCTGTAAGGACTGTAATCAGAAGTATGTTGGACAAACTAGACGTCAAATCAAACTAAATTTAAAGAGCATATGGCCTATCTTAAATATGGTAGAACAGATAAGTCTAATATTGCCCAACATATGTTTGAAAACAACTATAAAATGGATATTAACAATTTAAGACTAAATAGGAATGTATAGTATTTCTAAAGTCAGTTGAAACACTATAAAAACGCCGACAAAGGATTTTATCCATTAAATGAGTAAATCCCTTTGTCGGGCGTTTAAATTCCTTTGTCGGTGTTTATAGCGTTTCAACTGACTTTGGATATACTATAACAAATACTAGACAGCTGGATGCATTTGAAAGCTTGAAAATCACAAAGTGTACAAATAGTATGAATAGTGACAGAGGGCCTATCCTAAATAGCCCGTTTTATTGGTTAGTGTGTCACGGTTCACAGAACCGGGACAATAGTTTATGTATAAATATGATACATTGTTAGCATACGGTTTGTTTTAATCATCTCCAGATGATGTCAACTTGGTTGGAGAAGCGCGTCGGGTGTAATTTAGTGTTTTGGTGTTTCGTGGAAAACTACATTAGTGTTATCTTCACATCAAAGGTTCTAACCCACTTCAGGACTTGTTTAGAATCATTTCGCCGCCAACTAACCTAGTATGTTACGGAATTCACGAAATACAATTACAAGGTAAGATATTGTACTATTATGCATTAAAGTTGTGATATTATATATATAATCTAGATTCCAATCCTGGTTTTGATGTAATGAAAATCTCTGATCTGGGGTTGGGATATTGTCAACATACACTTGAGCTGTCATTGTTCTCTCAAAAATAAACAAATCAGACCGTCCATTGAAGCATATGCCTCTCCACACCATGATTGAACCTCCACCATAAGGATAGATGTCATGAACGTCTCATAAAATAATACAGTTTTTTTTAGTTTTATGCAGTGGCGGTTCGTGGGTCAAGAGATAGGGAGGTCAATTAGAAAAGTTTACTGTATTACCTACCTTTTAAAGTGATTTAAATTCCAAGTCGATCCTCCGGTCTTTTTGAGATGCAAAGTGGTCAATTACTTTTTCATTAAAGTCTTTTATCTTCTTTATTAATGCCCTTTCTATGGTAAGCATAGCTAAAGAAGATAACGTTTCCTGACCCATGGCATTTCTTAAAAATGTCTTTATTCTTTTTAAGGTGAAAAAACAACGTTCACTTTCGACGGTAGTCATAGGGAGAGTACACAAGATTTTTAACAGTTTGACACTTTCAGAAAAAGTATTGCACAAATTATTGTTAATAAAAAGCTGAAACAAAGCAACTGCACCTTCACTATTGGAAAAATCTTCTCGGCTATATAATACTTCTAATTCAGTTTTAAGTTTCAAACGATTTATGACTGGATACTCCGTTTTAACTAATTTAAACATATCTTGAGAAAGCTTTTTTTATAATCTTTAAATCGATCTGTGTGAAATAACTGAGACACTGCTAAATGATTACTGAAGCCAAACCTGTTTTTGATCTCAGATGTAATTATATCACAAACTTCTAATGAAATTCTCCTTTTGATTCTTCCGTTTTACATCTCTGGGCAGACTGCATGGATGTCTCCTCCAAATAGTTATTCAAAATTTTATTTTTGATGTCTTCAATTTTACTATTAAAAACGCCAATACACTTATTTACTGTTATGACATCGATATTACATTTTTGTAATTGATTGAACAATATATCACAATGAGGCATAACTAAATGAAAAAATTTAACCAGTAAAGAAAATGTTCATTTTGTAAGTAGTTTTTTAAACCAATAGCTTAGTTTAGAGTGTTGTTTTCTGATTCATTATCAATGATTTTTTCTAAACAATCTAATAATTCTGTTCGATAGATATAAACAGTCTCTATGCACTTTGTATTAAAATTCCATCGTGTTGGAGCCGCTTTAGGTAATCTCACCTTAACAACATTATCTAGCATGGCTGTTCTTTTTGGCGATTTTCCAAAGAATGAAGAAAAGCTATGTAAATTAGCAAAAAAAATTTTATGCTTTTATCCTGACTTGATGCTTTTTGTAAAATTAAATTTAGTTGATGAGCGTAACAATGAATAAAATATATTTTGTACAACACTCATATCTGATAGTAAACACCAAAAACACTGTTTTACTTAATTTCATGACAAGTAGAGTACTAATAAAATGTTCACAAATAAAAACATTAAAAACAACGCGGCAGAATTTATCGACCAACGCGTACCTAGTCAGCATTAAGACTGACTTCTCACTGCTCTACTGAACTTCGTGCGTTAACGTTTTCGTAAAATGTGTCAGGGACATTGTCCCCGTCAGTGTTTTCTGTCTCTTTTTCTTTCTGACGATTCGCGCATAAGTCTATTTCACTTTAATTCGTTGTAAATTCGGTCCGTAGCTACCTTTGAGGACAAGTTGTGGATTAACCCAAGATTTTTAAATTCTATAAATGAATAATGTAATGAATATGAATGTAGATGCTCGGTGCTCGGAGGGGATACGAAATCCTGCGATCTAGATATTTGAATAGTATTGTGCATAGAATGAACTAGAAACTTTAATATGTTTTTTAAGAATATTAAATATATATATATATATATATATATATATATATATATATATATATATATATATATATATATATATATATATATATATATATATATATATTTTAAACTTCAGAAAATGAATAGCTCTATTTTTTTATTTGTATGTGGGAGGTCATTGACCAAATAACCCCATAGAAGAACCGCCAGTGGTTGTATGGAAACAACCACCATAAACAAACCTGGGTTTAAAAAACTTAAGTACTTAGAAAAAAGTAAAATGAATGGGAAGACGCATTTTTCTATTATGTATTTTACATGTTATATAAAAAATCGCTTTTAAAAATAACTGCATTTTTACTTACTTTCAGGACGCGTGCCGCTCTACCATTATATTTTTATAGGGATTACAGAATCCCAACTGCAAAAGGCCTTCACTCTTTAAAGCTGGGGAAGGGCAAGGCCGCCGCCGCTTTTTCTTCGACTAGTCGGCGTATTGGTGGTCATTATTTAAGGCGAAGGCATTGTTCAACTTATAGCAGCAAATGCTGCTACCATTAATTTTTTTTTTGATAATGCAATCGGTCGGTGGCTTCTTCATTTTTGTTTGTTTTTCAGTTTGCAGCCCTCCTAGATCTACCGCCTGGGTGCAAAGCATCCCTTGCACCATAGGTTGGCGCAGCCCTATCTCTGATTATTAGGAGGTTACCTCGGTAACATGGGAGGAGTTAAAAACATTTTTTTTTTTTAACAAAGATGCCTAAAAATTTTCGGTAACGACTTTGACCCAAATCATTTCATCCGTTACTGAATTTTTTCCAGAGGAACGCATTTTATTAGCCACTAATATTTTAAAACTATCTAGTTATTGTGTAGGTTGCCTGAATATGTATAATACATGTGTCCTATATCTCGTGCAGGCATAATGTACACTTCGTTCGATGTATTAATAATTTGTTTATTAAACTTTTACAGACACAGCGATATCCAGGGTTCGTGGCGCAACTGGGCATCGAATAAGATACTTGCGAATAACATTTCAAATCTGCTCTATGTGGGGGTTGCAATCTGGGGAACGGGTTGGCTATTTATTTCTGGTGACTCATATCGAAGAAATATACCATTTATTTTTCGCCTCGCATTACCAGCCGCCATCCTAAAATATTCAACCACACTTTATTGATTCCATTACACCGAATGATACAAATACGGGATTCTTTATATTGTTTATAATTTTTTAATTTTTATCTGTTTTTAGTTATTCAAAAACTGAACTACAACTAAAAGATTATGTTATGTGAGAAAATAAACATATTTAAATTTTTATTAAAATTATAGACGGCTAGTTATCTGTCTTATTCAAATATACAGGGTGTCCCAACCAAAAGTAGGCACCCTGAATAACTTTTGGAGAAAAAAATTTCTTTTTGAAAAATTTGGCGAAACACCTTGTTTCCAAGAGGGACATATTTTAATGTAATACTCTATATACCTATCACCATCCCTCTACCCTACACGGCCCCCCCTCAAAAATTCAAATGGCAAGGGGGATCGAGTGATACATCTTTGAAAGGTTTTTCAATTCCCTACATAACTGTTTTTTTTTTTAACTTTATCGAATCGTTCTTAAGGAAAATAATTTTATTTTTGATGATTACACACGATCGAAATCGTTTAAGAAATCTAAAGTACACGGCACTGGGTATTGGAATTTATAAAAAAAAACTACATTTTTTAGTGCTCTCAAATCAACACGAGCTTTTTCGACAAAAAAACACTTTCTTTGTCCGTTTAGTTTTAAGAATAATAAAAGACTCATAAGTATTTGATAGTCCTTGAACATTAATTTGTTCACAACTAATTTTAAATCGAGATACATTTTAGTGAGTTCTCAAAATGGTTTATACCCTTCAGGAGAGAATAGAAATTGTCAGCATTTATTTTAAAAACGATAATTGTGCTAGAGCTACGAAGCGCATATTCAATAGAAATCACCCAGATAGAAGGGTTGGTTCTCAGTATGTTTTACAATTATTGACAAAATTTATGGAAACAGGTTCTGTAGGAAACAAAAAGCATGAACCTCAGCGAACGATTAGGAATGAAGCAGTCGAAGTGGCAATTCTGGGTCATTTGCAGATGGATAATACTCAATCGATAAGGAAAGTAGCTGAGGCTTCCGGTGTATCACGAAGCAGTGTTCATCGAATTGTAAAGGCCCACAAATTTCATCCATATAAATTTAAATTGGTGCAAGATGATCCCGATCATCGGCTTGAATTCTGTGAGATTTTTAGTGAACAATTAAACGGTAATGCCAATCTGTACAATACGTGTTTTTCTGATGAATCGACATTTAAGTTAAATGGAGAGATAAACAGACACAATTGTAGGTATTGGAGTGAAACCAATCCACATTTGTTCATGGAAACTCATACCCAAAGGCCTCAGAAGTTAAATGTTTGGGCTGGCATCTTAGCGGATCACATTGTCGGGCTGTTTCTTATTGCTACAATTTAAATGGCGAAAGGTACCTCGATCTGTTAGAAAATAACATCGACCCAATGATTACCAAAATCCTCGAAGAAGACGATAATCTTTTAGAGGGCGAACTGTTTTTTTAACAGGATGGGGCACCCCCACATTTTGCTATAGCAGTCCGTCAATTTTTGGATAATCGGTTTCCTGAGCGATGGATTGGAAGAAGAGGTCCTGTGGAGTGGCCCGCTAGGTCACCCGATTTAACTCCCTTGGATTTCTTTCTGTGGGGACATTTGAAATCGAAGGTATTTGCAACAAAACCCGCATCTCTGGAAGGGTTACGTGAAAGAATTGTTCGAGAAAGCCATTTATTGACTCCAGATGTGTTCAGAAAATGTTCGTACAGAATTTCAAGACAGATTATACTACTGTATGGAAGTCGGTGGGAGGTTATTTTGAACAATACATACGATAATTTAAACTGCTTCTTTTATTTTTATTTCCCGAACCTAAAATAATGAAACAAAATTATTTCTCAGGAACGAATCGATAAAAGTTTTAAAAAATACACAATTATGTAGAGAATTGAAAGACCTTTCAAAAGATGTATCACTCGACCCCTTTGCCATTTGAATTTTTTGAGGGGGTGGCCGTGTAGGGTAGAGGGATGATGATAGGTACTCTAAGTAATACATTAAAATATGTTCCCTTGGAAATAAGGTGGCCGTGTTTCACCAATTTTTCAAAAAATTTTATCTCCAAAGTTATTCAAGGTGCCTACTTTTGGTTGTGACACCCTGTATAAAACCCGACTTCATGGCAAAGACCTCTACTTTTCTATTCATCTACTCAGTTTTCATAGTTTTAATGTAAACGGTTCGTTTTGTGGTCTTCTGTCTTGCGAAGGGCTTTGCCAAAGAACCAGTTTACAAATTTGATTTTGTTCATCTTCAGATAACAAAATTCAAATAATTGCAACTTAATACTTTAAATTATGTTTGGACATTTAAAAACCTATCTTGGAAAAGTTTTTATCTTGATTGTATTCACTACAACAGTTGTGGCAACATTTTTTACTAACCACAGGGAAAAAATTGCCATGAAATTAGCTTCCCAAGTTTTTATTGACTTGAACAGATTAATTTTATTGCTTGTTGATGAAAATTATATTGTACATGAGGAATTTATTCTATTGTCACACATACTCCGTATATATGTATAATTTTGAAAAAGCCTTAAAGGTAAGGTTATGAAATATGTAAATAAATTTAATATATTATGCCAAAGACAATTCGGTTTCCGTGAAAGACATCTACTGAGGATGCAATTAATTATTTAATCGAAAAATATAGTTCAATAGACAATAAAAACCTTGCTTGGCATTTTTATAGACCTAGCAAAAGCCTTTGATACCATAAGTCACAGTCAAATGTTACAAAACTTTGGGATCTGGGATTTAGAGGCAAATATACAGAATTCTAAAAAGTTATCTAACCAACCGAACACAAAGTGTGAGGTTGTTCGATATTAAAAGTGGGACCAGAATCATCACTTATGGATTACCACAAGGGACAGTCTTAGCTCCCCTACTATTTATAATATATTTAAACGATCTATTCACATTACCCATTGATGGTACAATCATCTCATTTGCAGATGATACTGCCATATTTGTAGAAGGAGAAACTTGGGGAAGAAGTCTACAACAAATCGTCTAAACTACTCGAAACGATAAAAAAATGGTTCGATCAGCATCTACTCACTATGAATACTGTTAAAACTAAATATTTACCATTCTGCTCATATAAAATGTACTACCTGCGTATAAAAAATAAAAATCCAAAACACTGACATAGAAATTGACCAGGCTGTTTGCATAAAATACCTAGGAATCATCCTTGATTCACACTTGAAGTCTGGGATCTTCAAATTGAAAATATATGCAAAAAATTAGACATCTATTTTACACCTTTAAACAAGCAAGCAATATTCTCAAAGAACACCAGTTACTCATAATATATTATGGCCTAGTAGAGTCTATCATACAATATGGCATAACGCCTGGGGAGGACTACACCAAACGCATCTATTACCATTAATACAGGCACAGAAAAGGATAATTAAAATTATGTTCAAAAAAGATTTCAGATATCCAAGTAGATGTTTATTTAAAAATATAAAATTCTCAATATACAGTAAATTTACTGCAGACAAGTATTAAACTACGAAATAAAGAAGACAAAAGTATCTAAAAAAAAATCACATATATAATACAAGAACAAGAACTAATGTAATCATACCCAGAGCTAAAAAAATCAATATTCACAAAAAGTTCAACATATTTAGGTCCAAGACTTTACAACCAAATACCAGATCACCTGAAAAATAACAATAATAAAAAACAAAGAGAAAACATCAAAAACTGGCTACTCAGCTTGCCAGAAAATTTTATTGAAAATTTAATAAATACAGGACAGTTGTACTCGTAAATTGATATATATTAATTAATCTCCGTTTGTATCTGTTTCTTTTACCTCTTAGTATAATTTTAATTTTAATAATTTTATTTTGTTGTATTTTGTCCTTTTTCTTAGCTTTAGCCATTCTTTTTTTTACTTGCATTATTTGTAATTATGTACACTATCGTCTTATTTCTCATCTATTATACTTGATATAACGTATCCTAGATATATAAAAAAAAATAAATAAAAATTGTAACATCATAAACACCCACAGACAAGTTTTTCTCTAAAAACTTAAGTGGGGCTTAACTAAATATTTACTATCATGAACTCTCCCTCTAAGAAAACGATGTACAAGCATAAATTGTAAACAAACTGATGAAATAATTATTTTTTTTTTTTTTTTTTTTTTTTTTTTTTTTTCGGTTTCCCGATGCCGGTCAGTCCTCCCGTGGCCTCCGACGCCTCACGGAGTCGCGCCGGCGCATCAACTACAGCCACTCCCCACATCCCGCAGGGTTAGTGACTGTAGGCTCCGGAATCGTGTGCCCTAAGCAGACGGAGAGAACCCAGAATGACCGCCTTCTGCATTTGGCCTGCCAGCCACTCGGCTGATTTTTGGCAGGCCGGTATGATCTTTAGTTCCGAAAGCAGCGTAGGCTTTATCCACTCCGAGTACACCGATAATAAGGACGACCATTTTTTACCGAGTAGCCTGGGTACAGCACTTGGAGCTCGTACCGGAGATCGCGATATTTGGTCCGTTTCTCCTCCTCCTTCAAGGTGATGTTTTTCTCCGCAGGTGCCGAGAACTCGATGACATACATCACCTTGAGTTGATGGTCGAGGAGGACTATGTCAGGCTTGTTGGCTTGGATAAGCCTGACAGTCGGGAACGAGTAGTTCCAGTAAATCCGGCATTTCTCGTTCTCGACAACGGACTCAATATCTCCGGGGACGTAAGGCAGCACTGGTGTCTGGTCTACCCCGTACGAGTGCCTTAGATGGTAGTATAGCACTCGTAACGCCGCATTATGCCGGTGGATGTAGGCCGAAATCGCACATATAGGGCATGCAGATAGTAAGTGCATGAGCGATTCCGGCGCCTGATGGCAGGTCCTGCAGTTGATATCAGGAACCTCTACACGCCACACGCGGCTACGGTAGACCAAGGTGTTGATAACACCATCTTGACAGGCCATAATGAATCCCTCGGTCTCCGACTTAAGCCCTGCTGACCTTAGAAAGGCGAAGGTCAGCCTGGTCGATAAACCCAGTGTTTCTATGTTCTTATAGAAGACACCATGCTGGGGTTTATCGACGTGCTGCCGAAACAGATTTTCCTGTTCGGCAGCTCTGATTCGGGCTTTCAGACGATTTGGCTGAAGTTCGGTGACTGACTCAACATCAGCACCTCGCCGGCCTCCTCGCCTGATGTCAAATGCGAGACCGAGTTCATCTGCGGCTCTTTTTGCTGCCTTGAACAATCCTGCTCCCACTCCTACAGTTTCGTGATGTTTTACGAACCGCAGGAGGGGATCTGAGCTCCTGAGTATGTTACATGCCATACTCAGTACTACTCTGCCATGCGTACACTCCAGGCTCAAGAGTCCTCGGCCCCCCGATGACGTGGGAGGTACACACGAGGAACGGACGATCTAGGATGAATACTTCTGTGAATATTCATCATCTTGCGGGTATCTCTGTCTAATTGGCGCAGCTCATCTACCCTCCACTTTACTACTCCAAAGGAATAGAGCAGAATCGGAACGGCAAGCATATTAGTTGCAGACACCTTGTTCTTCCCCGAAAGTTCGGAAGACCAAATCTTTCGGAGGCGGTGTCTGTACTTGCCGCGGAGAGAATCTTTTATTTGTGATACATCCTGGATGTGCCTTTGTTGCACACCCAGGTATGTATAGGTCTCTCCGGCATCCAGATGTCTTAGGATGCTTCCGTCCGCGAGCTGCGCATCTTCAGGGAATTCCCCGCATCGTCCTCTCTTGAGGTGGACGACTGCACATTTGTCCAACCCGAACTCCATACCAATTGCCCGCGTATATTCTTCGACCACCCTAAGAGCGTTTTGTAGTTCACGCTCTCCGGAGGCATAAAGTTTAAGGTCATCCATATAAAATAGATGGGTGACCTTATGCCTCCGGTCGCTGGGTGGCCCACATTGATATCCGCGGGTTTGGCGGAGCCCAACAGACAACGGCAGCAGTGAGATGCAGAAGAGGAGAGGACTCAGGGAGTCACCCTGGGAAAACTCCTCTCCTAAATACCACCTGCTCTGTCGTGACCCGCTGCGCACCTGATGTTATGGTGAAGCGGGTCTTCCAGAGCGGTAGCAGCTGTTCTATGCATCTCACTAGTGGTGCTGGTACCGCAAGACATTCGAGCAAGTACAACAATAGCTGGTGCGATGTTGTATCAAATGCCTTGCGGTAATCAATCCAGGCCATCGATAGATTCCGCTTGTATTGCACAGAATCCTGTGTAATACAGCGGTCTATCAGCAGGCTGTCCTTGCAACCTGCCATGCCCTTCTTGGCACCACGCTGTTCGTGTATCTGCTGGAAGACCGGATCAACAGACCTCAGTGTCCTAGCATACAAGATACGTGTAAATATCTTGTAGCAGGAGTTGAGGCAAGTGATCGGCCTATAATTCCTCGGGTCGGAAAGATCCCCCTTTTTGGGGATAAGCACAGTGCGTCCCTCGACGAACCAGTCCGGAATCTGCTGCCCCTCGTTCAACCATGAGTTGAAAACTCGCGCCAGACGGCGGTGAGTGGAAGGAAATTTCTTCCACCACCAGTTGTTAATGCCGTCTGGGCCTGGGGCAGCGAAGTTCTTGGTACCAATAAGTGCTTGTTGAACTTCCTCCGTACTGATTGCCGGGCACACTTCTTCTGGCTCTTGACGATGTCTGTGGCACAGAGCCTCGAAGTGTGCAATTGATGGAGTGTCGCTATTGAATGGATGCGTCGTTTCGTAGATTCCCTTCCAGAAGGTTTCGACATCTTCTACAGTCGGCGGATTGTCGACAACACGCTGTGGCTCTTGAAAGAGGCGGGAAGGGTTCGTACGGAACAAATTGTTTTGTTCCATACCACTCGCCTCCTCAATGTTTTCTTTATCGCCATGAGCGCTCGGATCCTATCTAGACAGTGCTGCTTGATGGTAAGCATCACTGTCAGATTTAGAGTATGGTGTTGACGTCTTAATCCGGCTGCTATGCGCCGGATTCTGGGAGTAAAAACTCTACCAGTCGTCTTATATTCCACCACACTCTGGATCCGAGAAGCGTGTTGTCTGGCCGACTGTATCTTGCCTTCGATTTTTTGTACACGCCGCTTGACTTTCTCGACCCCGTGATTGGTTGACCTCTCGGGGGACGAGTGTTTCACGGCGTTGGCCCGCACGGCACAGTTGATTTGCCAGATGTCTACATCTTCCGGAATTTCCTCATCGATGACCGCGTCCATTCTGGCCAGGTCTTGTGGCTTTAGGTTAGCCCTGGTGTTAAGGCTAACCCTCGTCCTTAAGTCTACATCGGTGAACTCTAAAGGATGTTCCCCATCAGTTGGTAATTGCCGCGGTGGTACTGCGGCTGGCAGTTCTTCCAGCTGACGGGGTGCCCTTACGTAACCTGTCCTGAGCAGAAAGGATACTTGATCTCTCAGATGTTGCTGAGAAGGCGCGATGCTCTGGATGCATTTCGCACCAAAGTGCATGCAATCGCGCCATGTATCCCCTTCGCTCAGGTTCGCTACTCTCGCGGCAGGTCAGCAAGTCATCCCGAAGTTCCCTCGTCCACTTAAAGCGTCCTTGTTCATTGCGTTCGTTACCATTGAGACGTTCCGGTGAGGCCCCTCCCGTCTCTCTCTGACCCCCATCCGCTTGGGGTCGATCGTGAGGAGCCCTTCTTCGAAGGTTATATGGAACCCGAAGTAAAAGGGGTACCAGGTGGTTAGCCTTGGTACCTATTATTATTATTATTATTATAATTAATGCGAAACAGTTTCCTACTAATTATGTTCCTGTTAAATCTTCAGTACCTGACAGCAACTCTATATTAGAAAGTACAAAAAAGCAATAATTGAATTTGGGAATTTTGGTGATATAATGTTGCCTAAATTTATTTAAATTAAAATTAAGATACCTTTCTAAAATTACGTAACACTTTATTGAAATATGTTTTTTGCAATAATTGAATTTGTAAAATAGTTTTACTATTTTGCAAATAACAAACGGAACACTTTCTCTTAAAACATCATTACCTGGAATACCTTAAATACCTAGGTTGCTAAAAGAATATTGTATAATTTGTAATAAAGGTCAATTTCTGTGGCTACTTTTTTCCGAATTTAAAAAAGTATTTCATTAGGTGACAATAATGATTGAAAAACTCAAATATGTCAAACATTCTTTTTATCCACGACTATTAAATAATGTATCCATTATATATGTGTTCCTTGAAGGGTAATGCTATCCGTTATTGTTCACTGTAGTGAATAATGATATCATTATTCACGGGTTCTCAAATATTTTAATAAAATTTTATCGGATATTCCGTGACATGTTAGTCAAAGCGTAGAATTGTTGTTTTGATTTGAAGCGTCAAAGTTTGACGCAATTTTTATCGCGATATTTTGCAAAAAATGTTATTATTTAATAGTCGTGGATAAAGTATAGTATTCTACCCGCATGTAATGGATATTATTCACTGAGGCGATTTAAGACATTCGCCTACGGCTCGAATTGTAAACTTCACGTTCGTGAATAATAGCCATCATTTATATGCTCGTTGAATAATGAACTATTTTTTGTGTAGATTACGGATTTTTCTATCTAACCTATACAATATCTATATCACTATTTGCACAAGTACAAGGTGATATCCAGCTGATCGACGGACTTTGATGTTAGATGCTTTTGTCATAAACAATAGTCAAGAAGTTATAAATATCAGTGGCGGTTCGTGGGTCAAGAGATAGGAGGTCAATTAGAAAAGTTTACTGTATTACCTACCTTTTAAAGTGATTTAAATTTCAAAGTCGATCCTCCGGTCTTTTTGAGATGCAAAGTGGTCAATTACTTTTTCATTAAAGTCTTTTATCTTCTTTATTAATGCCCTTTCTATGGTAAGCATAGCTAAAGAAGATAACCTTTCCCGACCCATGGTATTTCTTAAAATGTCTTTATTCTTTTTTAGGTGGAAAAACAACGTTCACTTTCGACGGTAGTCATGGGGAGAGTACAAGATTTTTAATTAACAGTTTGACACTTCAGAAAAGTATTGCAAATGAATAATGTAATAAATATGAATGTAGAGGTTCGGTGCTTGGAGGGGATACGAAATCCTGCGATCTAGATATTTGATTAGTATTGTGCGTAGAATGGACTAGAAACTTTAATATATTTTTTAAGAATATTAAAAATATATATATTATATATTTTTAAACTTCAGGAAATGAATAGCTCTATTTTTTTATTTATATGTGGAGGTCATTGACCAAATGACCCTATAGAAGAACCGCTAGTGATAAATACACAATGATAGAGAGAAATTTCTTTTTATATATTACATTAGTTAGGTCCCCTTCTTGATCCATATATTGTCATAAATATTTTAAAATTGTCTAACACTCTTCTTAAAAAGTTCCTAGCCTATCGCCGCAATTTAGTTACGAATTGAACGTCTAGAATCTTTGAGAGTACGAGGAGAATTGACACATACTCTTTCTTGAATGGTGCATGTCCTTATAAAAAGAAATCAGGAAATGTAATGTCTGGGGAATGGACGGACCAAGGAATATCACCAGAACATGAATTAACCCCACGAAATTGACGACGCACAATTTCCATGCTTGTTGTGCTATGACATGTGGCACTATATTAGAAATACAGGAGGCCTCCTGTACAAACTAAAAAACAAATATAACCTACCAATGTATTTTGTAGGTCTAATAAAAGATTATATAACAGATCGAAAATTTAAAGTCAGAGTTAACGACGTAGTGTCGTCGTTCAAAGACGTCCTGGAGCAGCCACATCTCAGACACGCAATATAAACGGCTCCAGATCACACAAAGCAAACCATTATGACTACTAACAAACTCAAACCGACACACAAACACAGAACTTCTACACAGACAAGCAGAACTAACAGACATACAAGACTATATCTACGAAACTGCACATAAATCAAACATCAAAGCTCATCAGAAACTTAACACATGCATGTAGACACGACAACATGCAACATACACACAATACACATCAAATCAACGACTCCTTACTTCATAGAAAAAAACGAACTATTTTAGTAGGGTGAGCGAACGACCATTGTATCATGATTGAATCGGTTTTCCGTAGTAACCATCAGAAACTGCATATTAACAAAACGTCAAATAATTAATGACTTGCATGTTATCTTTTGTTTTTTTTTATGCGGCTTTGTTAAAATGGATCCATTGGTGGTGCGCCATTTTGTATAAAATCACGGTACAAGCAATGTAGGTATTTTTCAAAAAATGTTTACTGGCGAAATTATAGAGATCAATCGTTACTATTGACTAACCCTGTACGATACATTGACATGATCGCAAACTTCCCTTGACTTGTTGACGTCTTGGAATATGCTAAATTCTCAATCTGATCCGCAGGAGGAAAATAAATTTGAGTGTTCTTATTTGTGTAAATACGTGATTTGTTACGCGTACAATTAGATTATGGTAATATATCTCATTAAAATCGCATATGAAAGCTATTAAATTTACGACGTGAATATTTGCGAATCCTTATTACTTTCGTAGAAACTACATCTGTTGTCATACATTCAAATAAATTTCAGTATGAGAGGCATATACAGTCAGAATAACAAATATCGACCATATAAACTAAAATCGCAAACACGTACAATTTTTGAATATGTTTAGCGAACTTCAAAATTTTTTTTGTATGTGCGATTAATTTGACGTAGGGATAGCTACTTCGAACTTTTCTGCTACATTACAGAATGCATGAAGTAATCAGGTTATATGCAATAAATTAGGACACATTTTTTTAGTGATGCACCTACTTTACGCATATACGCAGCACATTAAAACGTTGTGTTTCTGTAGATTAAATTTATTCATTGCTGCCAGTACAAGATGTTCAATTGCCTCAGAATGACTTTTTTAAATCTTTTACTGGCTATCAAATATTTCTTACACTCAGGCGGGTTGGGGTTGTTTGTATGTAAAATACACACTAACACATTTCCAACTTTTTTTTCTTGTATCTTTGGTTTCGTCAACAGTTATCCAAGCAGTTTTATCACGCCCTGTACACTTTATATTATTCTCGATTAGTTTTTTAACACGGTAGAAAATTGTCGTTGTATTTGTTCTAGTAGGTGACGGCTAGCTGAATTATATTTTTACAGAATAAACAAAAGTGTTCTTGACTATTACCCATTGATAAAGCAGTGGCGGTTGTGGGTCAAGAGATAGGGAGGTCAATTAGAAAAGTTTACTGTATTAACTACCTTTTAAATTGATTTAAATTCCAGGTCGATCCTCCGGTCTTTTTGAGATGTGCAAAGTGGTCAATTACTTTTTCATTAAAGTCTTTTATCTCTTTTATTAATGCCCTTTCTATGGTAAGTATAGCTAAGTAAGATAACCTTTCCTGACCCATGGTATTTCTTAAAAATGTATTTATTTTTTTAAGGTGGAAATACAACGTTCACTTGATACGGTAGCCATAGGGAGAGTACACAAGATTTTTAACAGTTTGACACTTTCAGAAAAAGTATTGCACAAATTATTGTTAATAAAAAGCTGTAAAAGCAACTGCACCCTACTATTGGAAAAGTCTTCACTGCTATAGAATACTTAATTCAGTTTGTTTCAAAATGATTTATGATGATACTCTGTTTTAACTAATTTAAATATATCTTGAGGAAAGCTTTTTTTATAATTCTAAATCGATCTGCGTGAAACAACTGAGACACTGCTAAATGATTACTGAAGCCAAACCCGTTTTTGATCTCAGATGTAATTATATCACAAACTTCTAATGAAATTCTCCTTTTGATTCTTCCGTTTTACATCTTCAAGCAGACTGCACGGATGTCTCCTCCAAATAGTTATTCAAAATTTTATTTCTGATGTCTTCAATTTTACTATTAAAAACGCCAATACACTTATTTACTGTTATGACATCGATATTACATTTTTGTAATTGATTGAACAATATATCACAATGAGGCATAACTAAATGAAAAAAATTTAACCAGTAAAGAAAATATTCATTTTGTAAGTAATTTTTTAGAGTGTTGTTTTCCGATTCATTATCAATGATTTTTTCTAAACAATCTAATAATTCTGTTCGATAGGTATAAACAGTCTCTATGCACTTTGTATTAAAATTTCATCGTGTTGGAGCCGCTTTAGGTAATCTCACCTTAACAACATTATCTAACACGGCTGTTCTTCTTGGTGATTTTCCAAGAATGAAGAAAAGCTATGTAAATTAGCAAAAAAAATGTTTATGCTTTATCCTGACTTGATGCTTTTTGTAAAATTAAATTTACTTGATGAGCGTAACAATGAATAAAATTTGCCGAAGGATAACTTTTTTAATTAAAAAAACCTATTAACTTCTTTTTTATTATCAAGAGATGTTTGCTTTATCGTCATATTAGGTTTTGGACGGCCACCACCTTTGAATTTCACTCGGTCTTCATAACCCAACGTATGTCCATCTTTCAGTTTTAATATATTTTATACAACACTCATATTTAATAGTAAACACCAAAAACATTGGTTTAACTTAATTTCATGACAAGTAGAGATTTACTAATAAAACGTTCACAAATAAAAACATTAAAAACAACGCGAGAGAATTTACCGACCAACGCGTACCTAGTGAACTTCGTGCATTACCGTTTCCGTAAAATGTGTCAGGGACATTGTCACCGCCAGTGTTTTCTGTCTCTTTTGCTTTCTGATGATTCGCGCATAAGTCTATTTCACTTTAATTCGTTGTAAATTCGGTCCGTAGCTAGCTTTGAGGACAAATTTGTGGATTGACCCAAGATTTTTAAATTCTATAAATGAATAATGTAATGAATTTGAATGTAGAGGCTCGGTGCTCGGTGGGGATACGAAATCCTGCGATCTAGATATTTGAATAGTATTGTGCGTAGAATGGACTAGAAACTTTAATATATTTTTTAAAATATTAAAAATATATATATTATATATTTTTAAACTTCAGAAAATGAATAGCTCAATTTTTTTATTTGTATGTGAGAGGTCATTGACCAAATGACCCTATAGAAGAACCGCCAGTGGAGGTAAGTACTCCACACGCACTTAACATGAAACTTAATATAAGATAAATTTCCAGTACGGATATTTTTGGATACAAATTTGTTTATAGCTTGCACATGCAACATGTTGCTACAGTTATGTGCATGCCAATCTATTAAGCATTTTTCACAAATACGGCAATATAACCGATCCGATATATTTTCAGGACTGAAAATTGGGTGATAAAATTGTATATTTGGGGAGCGAATGGTAAAGAATATCTCACTTTTGACATTGTATATGCTTGCAAAAATATTATAATACAATATCCGTTCTCAACGTACATAACGTATCTCAACAGAGTCTGTGTTTGACTGATCGTTGGAGTGGAAACCTGTTGCAATGCGAAGTTCTTGGCGTATGTCCCTCTACTTTGTACAGAGGGCTGCTTACAACGGTCCGTCTTTACTTATCACTATCAATTTTCACGATAAACAGGTGTAAATCTAGATACCTATAGGCTTGTGGTGTGACGGACAATTTATATCCGGGCCGGATTAAATCGATGAGGAATTGTGGATGAACGGACCTGCTTGTGACACAGACCCTTGAAAGGCATATAAAATTGTGGGTTACATATATTTGCGATATGGACATTTTCACTAGGTCTTCCTGTATATAGTTATTTCCAACCAAATTTGATTTACATTTTTAGCGTTGAGGTGGGCCAACCTTTAAAAATATTTTTTAAACAGATAAATACAATTAACAGCATTTCCTTAAAATGATTGTTAAATAGATAAAGCGTAAATAAATAAGAAAAAAATTTCTAAAAGTAAATAAACTGCTTTAATGTACTTACGTAAATAAATTTATTACTGCAGCTAATAATATTTATATTTGCCAAACATATGTACAACAGTAATAAGATAATATGACATTACAAACAAAATAATATTCACTAAACTTAATAGATAGAAACTAAACTTAAAAAAATTCACTTCAATTTAATAACATCTGTAAATGTTTTATTATACCTATTTATAAAGTATTATTTTCATAGATTAAAATTGTTTATTGATTCATGATAACAGTATCACGGGCTGCACAGCGTTAATCACACTTCACTTATATTCAAGAAATAAAAAAAATAATTAAATGTAGTTGAAATGAAGGATTACTTTACTATATTCAAACACTACTTTTAACAGTTTTTACAAAATTTCAGAATGAACTGTAGTTTACCTGAATTAGGGCTACAAGTATGTCCTGTATAGGAGATGAATTCAATATTAGCAACAACTTTCGACTTATTAATTTTATTTACTACCACGTCTCCAATGAAATACAAGTCTTTCAACATGGCTTTATGAAAGACGGTTTTACAGCGACAAACTCCTTGTATAATAGCTCAGTCTATAGTTAATCTACTGATAATGCCAACACAAACGGATATAACTTACCTTCTCAAAGGCATTTCACAGACTTTACCACAACAACACTTAATAAATTTAGTTTTTTGGTTTACCTGAACAATTAATTACCTGTTTCATTTTACAACAGAACTAATAATTTCGAAGCTTCTATAATAAGTAATTAGTTAAAGCCGGTCCGTTTTAAGAAATTAACTGGCTTCGGTGAGGGGCATGGCTTACAAAGACTTAACTCTTATATCATGTTCATTAACAGTTGTTTATGGTTGTCAGCGACCATTTACATCATTAATAAACCATGTAGTATCCTCTGCTCTTTGTGTAACCAGGTTAATATTTATTTTTTGACACTTTACATATTTAAAATAAACAGTAGATTCCCTAGATAAATGAAACAAAATACACAATAGGCGAAATATACAAAAGAGACAAATGCTTTATTGATACCTCCAAATTATTTATTTTGTATTTTTTTTGCCAGTTTTAAAATTTCTGTTAATAAATTTTAAGAATATAAAATATTAGTATATTTTTTCTTAAGGCACTTTTTCTCGATATTTTAGAGAAACAGCACTTCTACTTACATGACGTGGTGTGGAAGTAAAATAGATTAAAACAAAAAAAAATCGTAGAAAAATATTTTTTTCCGTATGAAAACAAAATCGATGTCCATGACTAATTAAATTTAGTACAATTTTTTGGAGAATGTGAAAATATGATTTGCATACATAAGTATTTTTTTACTATCAAGTAAACGCTTTAATTTAACAGCAATTAAGATTAGTGGAAATAACAAATTCGTATTTTATATTTTGCAGATAACGTTACTTAACTTTCAGAATCACGAGGAAAAGAAGAAAATGTTACAATGTTCCAGTATACCATTTATTTTTACGGTTTTTGTAGCAACAAACGTGACTTGCCCTTTTTATTTCCCGCTTCCATCACACCATATTAAAAACAAACAAAAAATAAATATTCACTAAAAGCACAGTAAAACTAATAAAACGATCTATAACCTGAAACGCAGTAAACGCACGGAACAAAATCACAGAAAAGCTTACACTTCCTGACAAAACGTAAAGGATAGCCAATCGTAGAGGCCACCGATTACTGTAACTACCGACAAGTCGAGATAACCTACTGGTCGCTGGAAACCTGTTGTTATGTGTAGATCTCGGCGCATGTTGTACGTTCGCCATCTATCTCCGCTCGATAGCTTGCATTACAAAGGGGCGGCTTTAAGTAATCATCTCGGTCTATGTACCAGAAAGCCAAGATAATTTTCTTTCATTCCTGTTGTCTTGATACTTGGGAGAGACATGGACATTACGAACAATTTAAAATATTCTTTTTCCATAAAAGTGCGACTACATTTTTTCAACTAATTTAACAAGAACCTATTACGATGTTTGATTGGACCTTAATCAAATGGTGACTGTTGAATATAGAGAACATAATTTAATAGTCTCATACCTATGTACATATCAGATGCTCAATGGAAGTTCAGATACGCCTATGAATAAATATAAAATAGTGTACAATAATTGTACATGTTATATTATGTGGATATAATTTTTCATGCCATAACACTATTAAGCAAAAAAAAAATTAAAAATTATTTTAAACGTATAGAAAAATATTTCCTATATATTACAAGAACTAAATATATTAAAAACGACACGTACTCCTAGGTACTCTAAGTAACTTGTCCCGTTACAAAAAAATGTAATTGATCATATAATAGAATTAATTTATTACGTAAATAGAATAAATTAGGTTTTTAAACAGAATGCATTGTATACAAATATACAGTTTAGTGAAATATATTTTTTGTATTCATCAGTTAGGAATATTTTGTGTAGACATAACCGTAAACTTTAAATTTTAAATAACTGTCGATTATAGGACAGAAATGAAATCAAAAATGTTATTAGCAATAATTATACTGTTGATGTTAATGAAAATAAAATCGATTCTAATTGTGGGAGTTATGTTTTCTTTTAATATAGGTTTTACTTTTCATCATTTCAATAATCTTATTAAATTTAAAATATTAGATGTTAATTCTTAGTGCTTGGCCTCACTTGTACATGTTATAGATGATTAATCTCCTATGAAATTATTGAAACAATTAATTATTTTAAATAAACAAAGAAAATTTGCTTTTAAATGTTTCAAAATTATATTTTCACTCTACAGGTGTTTCAGCTTTTTTAGGCCCTTTTCAAGAGTACAAATGAGAGGTACTAAATTATAATTTATGTTCCTTGCTTATATATTGAATGTTACATCTGGTAACTTATACTAATAATAAATATAGTTTAAAAAAACTAAAAAACACGCTTTTAAAGGACATCAAACTAAAAAGTGAAAAATAATTATTAATATAAACTGAAAACAATAATGAACGAAAATACTAGTATTATTGTGAAAAAAGCGTGGGTTGCTCGATATACGAAAATACGGCACAAAGGTCCCCACGCTTTTTTCACAATAATACTAGTATTTTTCGTTCATTATTGTTTTCAGTTTATATAATAATTATTTTCACTTTTTAGGTTTGATGTGCTTTAAAAGCGTGTTTTTTAGTTTTTTTAAACTATATTTATTTTTCACTTTTTAGTTTGATGTGCTATGAAAGCGTGTTTTGTAGTTTTTTTAAACTATATTTATATTGCTTATTGATGCTGATATTATACCATATTACGATCCAACAGATATTTCTGAAAAAAAAAATATTTTTTCATTTCAGCCATGGGATTTGAACTCACGCCCGAGGAGTCCGTCGTTTCGCGTCGACTAAGACTTGTCCGCTCGGCCAACGACCGAACTGAGAATCACGGAATATACTTACAATATTAAGCCTCTTGCTCTCGCGAAGAGGATACGTGAGGAAAGGACTGGCGATTCTGATCAGGATAATGATATAAACTTATCAAATTATTGTATTGTTACCGGTTCTTCGTAAGTGTACAAAGTTTCAATTAAATCTGTCCGCTTAAAGTGGGTCAAAATCGAGTCCAAAGAGTCGGTTACAAACAAACAAACAAACATACAAGTCAAGCTAATAAAAGCGTGTTAAAAATGGTTTGAAAGATTTGGAATTTTTTAGAAAAGTTAAATTACTTTATCTAAAATTTGTGACCTGCGAATATTTGTTGTTCATTTGTAACCGTTTTTTTTATTTTTTGGAAGCTTTCTTAATTTCTAATATTTCTAGTAAGTCTAATTTTTTGCTTTTCTTTTCGGAATGAAGTAATTCTACATTATCCATATTTATAAAGTGATTGTTTTCTATATAGTGTGTTGACATGCCGGTGCTATATACGTTGTTTACAATAGACTTTTTTATGCTCTTCAAGTCACTTTTTTTTATAGATACGTCCAGTCTGGCCAATATATATATATAGCGTCGCAGTTGCTACATTTTAGTTCATACACTTTTGTCTTTTGTAGTTTTTCTGTTTTATCCTTATTGTTTATTAATTATTGAATAATAATTTCAGTATAATAAATTTTGTTTACTAAATGATGATTATTGAATTTTATTGAAATTAAATATACATTTTTTAAATTATTGTACAGACATTTTCTGTTATTGTTAAAAATGTGCTAATTAAATATAACAAGTAATAAAATAAAAATGTTTTTTAGGTAAATTGAATCAATTTGACTTTATTTTGACAGAACACCCGTTATGTTTTTTACATACTTTTTTAGAAACGCGCTGTATATGAACAGTAATAGTTTCTGTACTCATAACTTTTACGTAAAACGTAAAAATGTAGAACCTGCTTAATAGGATGATGTACAAAAACAATTGTCAAATAGTTCCATATTATTACAACAACTTATGTATTACAAGTATATTAAAAAATTAAACACAATAACTTATAATCAGCATATTCGCATCCTTAAATTTACGTGTGTAATTAAATATATTGGCGGTTTTTTTAGGAAGGCACCGTGGAAAATTCTTTTTATAAGAAAAACTAATATATATTTTACATAGGCGTCGACTTCACTACAACAACAAGTAATGATAAATATAAATCAACAGATTTTTCGGTTAATAAGACGATTTTACTACAATAGCTATTTGTGTATTAAGAGCGCAAAGTGATATATTGTCGCTCTGAGCGAGAAGTTTGACGCGCGACGCGTAGCGAGAGCGGTAATGTCACTTTGCGCTCGAATTACACACAGGATTTTTTCTACAACCGGCGTTTATATAAAAATGTTTGGTAAAAATTAATAATTATTGATAACCTCAAATTTGACAGTTCAGATTTCAAAACGCGAGCATCAATTTGCGCTACACATGTTTTCGTAGAAAGTAAATTAAGAGTAACTGATTTTGCAGTTTGCGCAATTTCCGGCGGAGTGCACGAAATTTCACTAATTTCATCGATTTCCATTGAATTTTCACGTAAAGACATTTTTATTGTACGAGAACGATCTTAAAATCACGCGCTGGTCACAAAATTGTCGACATCTGTCAAATACCATCAATGCTTACTTCGGGTTTATTGGACAGAATCGAAGGTAATGTAGTGTATTACCTACTTGGTCAGTTGAAATTTTGCTTCACTTGTAAATAGTTGTGTGCTGAACAGTATTTAATTTGTGATATTTTGGTCATGGAGAATATAAATCCAGGTATGTTAACTATTTAAATAATACATAATGACCTCGATATTTGGCATTCCTCAACCTGTTAATTTGAATTTTATAAACGAGTGTAAAATTTGATTCTTATTGATTTTTTAACAACTTCTGTAAGCTTTAAAAAAAAGTGTATAAAAGTATATATGCAACTTTCTGCTATTTTGTAGTCAATTTAGTATAGATTAAAGATATAATATGATTTTGTGCAAATATTTGCAAATTTGTATAAAAGCCTTTTTTCCTTTATAGGTTACCCTCTTAGATATGGTGAATGTTTTGAAGTTTGGGTGTCAACAGTAGATAAAGACAAATTTACTGCAATAAAGCAATGTATTACGAACTCGTATAACATTACAAACCCTGACGCTCCAGAACTACTGAATGTTGCAAAATTAATATGTGCTAACTTAAAATCAAGGTGGACAAAGTGCTCACGTTCAAGATCCTATTTATTAAAAAAAGAAAGTGGTTTTCTCGCCTCGAAAATTTCAATCCCTGAAAGTTTAATAAAATCTACCAATATCAGTTCGACTACCTCAATTAGTGGCCGGCGCCGTCCACAAAAGCAGTTCGAAGAGTGTTCCGTCAAAACAAAAAAACGTAAAGTAGAAACATTGGTAAAAAAGCTTCGGTAGTGCGGAATTACAGTTCGCTTCCAGTATCGCTGGTCCATCAACTTCAACAGGACTTTTAGAAGTAAAGAAAGAATTGAGTTTGCAGCAAGCACTTGCTCTTTACTTAGATCTAGACTTATCTGAATGCTAGTACAATTTATTAAGGACTGTGGTAAATAGCGTACATAGAGATACTTTTCCTAGTTTATATAGACTTAATCTGTTCAAACAACACTCATAAATTGAGATATCATCCGCTTCTGAGACAGCAGTTGAAGTTAATATTCAAAATATGTTATATAAAACTCTTAATAGTATTTGCAATCTTATTAATGTTGTAGATATACATAGCATTACTTCATTAAATTTAACTCTTGTCTGTAAATGGGGCATGGATGGAACTTCCAGTCACAGTATATACAAGCAAACATTTTCAAAAGAATCTGAAACTGATGAATTTATGTTTTTTATAATTTGAAAATTGTTTTAAAGATATTAAAAACATTAGCATGAGAATTCGCGAAAGAGAATTTAACATAGATTTTGAATTTCACTTTACAATGATTGACGGAAGTGTATGCAATATTGTGACCGAAACAAAGTCTAGTACTCGTGGTATAATATGCCTATGACTATCCATAAAATACTAGTTCACGGTTATGAAGTCATCTCTCAATTCAATATACCAATTGGTGAAATATCAGGAGAGTACCTAGAGGCTCTACATAAAGAAATTAGAAAAGAAGATTGGCACACACTCGAAAAAAGTCGCGAACGGAATCAAACATTGATTTGATGAATCGTTTGATCATAACATCAGATCCTTTACTAGCTTTCCACAGAAAAATAATCTCCAAAAAAGGAAAAAATATGGCTGATGACAGTAGCATTAAAGAGTATTTCGTATTAACTTACGAAGTAGTGCCTTTGACAGCATACAATATCACAACTCCTCTTGAAGTTAGCGATGACAGTGAAAGTGATTCAGGGACAGAATAGACATGGGACATTTTTTTGTTTATATTGTGTAAATATTTCTGGATCCTAAGTATACTTTTACATCTCTTTCTCTGTCAACATTTCTAATATAAAGTATAATTTATAATATTTTATGGTATTATATACATGCACGTTTACATGCACTATTTTTTTTACTAACCTTACATTGTAAAATAAATATTTGTGGATGTAAATTTAGACTAATGTCGGACAATTTTATGGTAAATAAATCATATGATACTACTGATTTTTTTTGGAGTTCTGATTTTTGTCCATTTGCCCCATAAGATCGCTGCACTGTGCGGCGTGATCTAGTACATCGCAACAGATTTTCGTAGAGATTGGCTCAGGTTTGTGAATGTGGGTCCATATGTTTAGATATTCACATGATTATTGTGAAAATATAATTACTACAATGCTTTTAATATTTTTATGTAAATAATTATATCGTTCACTTATCTACTGATTTGTATCTATACGAGTATATATTTTAGTATGTATTATCCAATAAAATAAGTGTAATTGTGAAATTTAGGGGAAAAATCGATCAGCGTGAAAATCATGGAGTACTGTGCATTTCCGTTGCTTTAAAATGAATAACTGCATGAAAATAAAATTCTTGTTTGTAAATAAATTCTGTTGTATGCACAAATATTAAATAAGATTTTAGTTTTACAGTGGTTGTTTTTATTTGAATTTAATATTAATTATTTCTAGCGGCAAGAGATGTATAACGGTCAGCCATATTGGGAATGTTCCGGATTGAACAAAGAAATGTAATTTGTATCTAATAGAAATGTTTTCCAAGAACAATTGACTAACACTAAACCATATTACGGGAGGATGCCACCGATTTATTTATTTTTTAAGGCACCAAGAGAAAAAAATTCTTATATTTTTTAAAATTTGAGTTTTTAGGAAGCGCACGAATTTTTAAGAACTATATAACCTATGTTTTACGATAAACATAACGTTGTTGAAAATTTTAGCCCATTATGAGGAGTCCCAATACTCCATTATAAGTAGTCGATATATGGATAGTTTTCAGTTGTCGCCATATGTTCATTTTATAACTCTGCATGAGGCCCATACACAATATCATTCGTGGATCGAGTGAGCGTAGCTCCAGATTTATTTATATTTATGTTTACTTCATTAAACGTCATCTCAAAGCATTTGTGTGTGCCTTTTAGGTTTTAATATGTCACTTATCCTAAATCAAGTATGGTTTTATAATACTCTTCAGGTACCCTACGAGAAAAGATTTGGACAAATCATTAAAACTTGAAAGTTTTAATAGTAGTTTTAAAAAGACGTCCTTCTCTAGATGGGCCCCTGGACTCTTATAAGGGTTTTAAACCAGTTTTATGGAGTTCTTTCAGACTATTTACGTTTATAAGTAGTCTTAGAAATAAGATTTGAGGATATTTTATAGAGAATTTTAAAACTAAAATTGTTACTTGGGAAGAGATATAGTCAAAGATATATCCAACCCACAGTAATATTTAAAGAAGGCAATGTTATGGTATGAGGAGAAACTATGACTGGACAAATGCATACCATCGATACTGTAAGTAACATTGTGACGAACTGTCAAGCTGCTGTTGGTGAACATTTTATTTTGATTAACGATAATGCTCGTCCCTTTCGTACTCAGCAAGTGTCAACGTCCGTATGACTCATGGAATTGATCACGATCCTCTTCCACCATGTTCTCATGATTTGCATCCCACTGAACATGTATGAGACTCATTAGGTAGGGAGATTTATAACCATCAAACGGCTCCAGAGAATATTACATAACTGTCAAGGTACTCTTCCCATTTTATGGGCACAAAACCCACAAGATGTAATTGACCACATCACCAGAAACATGCCCAGACTTATACTTAAAGTAATCAGAGCCACGGACCGGAATAACTGGGATTGATAATAGGGTTTAGGAGATTCTCCGTTTCCCATGGTTAAATACTTCTTAAACTAAAATTGTTTTTCCTCGTTTTTTTCATAACCATATTATGCAAAAAGGGTTAATAAAGAAGTCAATCCCCCCATAACGAATTTTTTTTTGTACAATCCTTTCACAAACATATAAAATATTCTTAACTTTTTGTACACAGTGTATTATTTGACACAAATATGCATGTGTCCTAATGAATTTTGTATATATTTTTTTTGTTAGAAATATAATTTAACTAAAAAAAAATAACATCGAAATTAATTATGCAACCCCACGAACATTTTACAGTCATATGCAAACAAAAATACTGATTCCAAAAAAAAAAAGGAAAATAATATATTGACATTTGAAAATACAAAGCCACAGCAACAAGACTAAAAAAAAAATCAAGGGATATGGAATGACAATAACAAACAATTTTATTTGAGACATTTCTCCATTAAACAAATATTTAATAATATACAGGCCTATTCTATACATATGCCGGATTGTGTATAATGATAAGCAAGTTTAATTTGTTTTTGCAAATGAATAAAAACATCTTTGATAAAATGCGCAACTTTCATCAGAAAGTCGGCTATATTATCTGTCAGACTATGCAGGGGGTATCAGCTTATCAGTTGATTTTTTTTGTATTTATGAAATTAATGCCAGTGTAGGTATCATCATGATTGATATTCTTATAAATAGTGCAGTCTGCTTATTTTTGGCCCCATGTTAATATTTCACTTCGGAGATACAGTCAACAAAAATATGCAAAAATCGGAAATTTTCCGTAGAATTCAATAAACCAAAATACAAACAACTGGCACCTCGGAGGCCCATAGTAAATTGGGCCCAAAGTTAGCCAAAAACGGTTTTTTCCATTTTACTCTGTCATGGTGCCATAAAATGAAAAAAAAGTTTTATACAAAAGTTGTAGAACTATTAAATACGGATCGATCTGTGGAAATCCGATGTCAAAAAATTCAAAAATAAATTATTTATTTGAAAGAAACCGTTAAAAATCGCGTTTTTTTGAAACGCTCATATCTTCGTGAAAACAAATCATTTTTTCACGAAACTTGGTAAAAGTGTATCTCCCTACTAACTAAAAAAGATCGTTTTCAAAAAATTTAAAAATATTATAAACGTTTTGCAAAAATGATTTTTTCGAAAAAATCACGTTTTTTTAAATCTCGATAGCTCATACACGCTTTCATATTTCTAGTCAATTTTGAGCTTAAAATTTGCTTGAAATGTTGTACTAACATGGTTATTTATTGCGCGCTTTCTAAATTGATCGGTAATATGCGAAAAATCGGTTGAAAAATCAGCTGGATCCAGACGAAATCGTTAAAACGATAGCCTGCAGATGCGGAAGCGGATGTAAAACGAAGATCTGTAGCTGCAGGAGGCATGGTTTGAAGTGTTCAAGCATGTGCTTGACATGCGATCAAGAAAATTGCACTAATATAGAAATAACTACGCTGGAGGCAGATGCTCTTGATGACGACTTGGACGAAGATATATTTAATGAGTCTTGCGTGGTGATGGATGAATCACAGACCAATGTCCATGATGATGATGACATCGAAAGCGAAGCCGACTCTACCGTACTCGCTGCATACAGCGAAGAACGTACCAGTGACAACGAGGAGGGGGGAGGGGTCTCCGATAAAAAAACTACGGATCAATTAAGTACTGTACACGTTTATATTCACTGTCAATATTTTGAACTTTCATGTAAAATAAATATTTTATTTTTATACTAAAAAATGTTGCTTAACAATTATTATTTACCTGTCAACGCATATGTCTTTAAGAATCAACATAACGTTCAAGAGACATAATCGTATGAACGCTCTGTGTGCAGTTGAAACTACGATACGGTACGTATGATAAGAGCATACAGTTTTACAGATGTATCCACGTTAACACCGTCCCGCACCCCCACGACACCGCTCGAGCGAACGAACGTATGAGCCGGGGTGTGCTCCGTTTGCCATTAAATTTCCAAAGAATAGAGAGCGAATATGTCATTGTAGTATTTATTTATGTAAAATACAAGTATTGAACTACAAACTCTGTAAATTTCAGCCCTTAATATTAAAAGATAGCGTCACTAGATTTTTTTCAAAAAAAATTATCTCGGCTCCAAAGGGTCGTAGATAAATTTTTTTTTTGTAAATTTATAAAAAAATACCAGCTATTCAATGCTGCTAACAAAAAAAGAAAAAAAATTTTTTTTCTTGAAAAAAAAATCGATTTTTTTTGTTTAAAAAAAAAACGATTTTTCAACTGATTTTTCGCATATTACCGATCAATTTCAAAAGTGCGCAATAAATAACCATGTTAGTACAACATTTCAAGCAAATTTTAAGCTCAAAATTGACTAGAAATATGAAAGCGTGTATGAGCTATCGAGATTTTAAAAAAACGTGATTTTTTTCGAAAAAATCAATTTTTGCAAAACGTTTATAATATTTTTTTAAATTTTTTGAAAACGATCTTTTTTTAGTTAGTAGGGAGCTACACTTTTACCAAGTTTCGTGAAAAAATGATTTGTTTTCACGAAGATATGAGCGTTTCAAAAAAACGCGATTTTTAACGGTTTCTTTCAAATAAATAATTTATTTTTGAATTTTTTGACATCGGATTTCCACAGATCGATCCGTATTTAATAGTTCTACAACTTTTGTATAAAACTTTTTTTCATTTTATGGCACCATGACAGAGTAAAATGGAAAAAACCGTTTTTGAGAACTTTGGGCCCAATTTACTATGGGCCCCCGAGGTAACAGTTGTTTGTATTTTGGTTTATTGAATTCTACGGAAAATTTCCGATTTCTTGCATATTTTTGTTTACTGTATCTTCACTTAAGGGTCCAAATCCGTAGGCAGACCGCGCTAAAATTGGTACACAGTTGAAGTGGATATTGCCAAATTATTGATCATATTTGAATTTCTGTATTTTTTGGAACGAAATTATTAATCTTGATGTAGTTTTTGCAAAATTTCATGACCATCGACCGTCGTAAATAGATTTTTAAATTATGGTTGTTTCTTTTATCTATAGTTACTTGATAGAAATAGTTAAGACATACAGCGAGAGCTGCCATATTCAGGCTAATATGCAGTTGTGGTATGAATCGGTGAAAAGTTTAACTCGTGATATCACCATTGTTATATTACCAATCTTTGATTTTACACAGGAAATAAGTGTAAAATTTCCTAAATGAATCGGTTGTTTGAGCAAAAAAACACCATTTTTGTTTGAAGAACTGAATTCTTTCGAAATTTGAAAATAAACTTTTTAGTATTTGAAGCCTGAAAAACATTGAAAATTCCATCCATTTTTTCAACGGTCTATATAAGATCGCGATTTCTTCTCAAAATGTTGGCAGGTTTTTCGTGAAATTTTTACGTTTTGTTCCGCGATTTGTTCGTAATTGTGAAAAACGTTATTGAAAAAAATGTAGGTACTTTTTGTGAAAAAATTAGAAATTCCCATGAAAAAGGACTTGGCTACTTAAAGCCAAAATCAGCCCAAGAGAAAAATTTAAATAAATACAATGACAGGTTTTTTGTCACAAAATGTGCATTTTTTCGCAAATTTCGAAAAACTTCAGTTCTTCAAACAAAAATAGTGTTTTTTGCCCAAACAACCGAAACATTTTGGAAATTTTACACTTATTTCCTGTGTAAAATCAAAGATTTTTGCTGCCGTTGCAAATTTTTTTGGCAGAATAGCATTATGGAAAAAATATTTTCTTACAAGCTTCTTAAATGTTACAAAATTGTTTGCATTTCTTATAACTTGTGGGAGGTGGTTATACATTTTTATTGAAGAAATAAAGGGACCTTTCTTTATTTGCTCTAATCTATGGCTGGGTACAAAAATATTTTTTTGCTGATCTAGTGCTGTACTTATTTATATCACCACATTTTAAAAGATTATTAATATTCTTCCTGACTGATTGCAAAATTTATATGCAGTAAATAGTGAGTATGTCTAAAATAATCCCTACAGGATGTATTGCAGGTAAGTTTAAACATACTTCTCAATATTCTTTTCTGCAAAATGAACACCTTTTTTATTCCGGAACTATTTCCCCAGCACAATATGCAATATTGCAGAACCGAATAGAGATTGCCGTAATAAAAAGCTTTCAGAGTATCAGAGTTAACAGAGTCTCTCATTTGAAATCAGTGAAATATCATATGTATTTTTTCATTTGAGGTTCAATTGGTTTTTCTTTTCGATTTCGGATTCCTCAGAAAAAATACATAAGAATAGTTTTGGATTTTTTTTCCGCGGTGAAAAATCAAGCCGTGAAATCAAGTGGAGATGTTACAATGATCACTCTCTACAATACTTTTTTACTTTAAACACTTATCATGAAGAAAACGTAATATACATAATAAGATGTTTTGAAAACATTAAGATCCAAAACGATCAACGATAATGTAAAGAAATTACCAAGTAATCTATGAATAACTCTTCTCTAGGGTATATTTATCATTGAGGAATGCAATAACAAACGGTTTTCTATGTTATACCTACATTAGGCAAGGGACGTTTTACGGAAATGGTATTTTCAGAGTATGAGATATCGAAATAAAACATTTCTTGACGCTATCAGTTTCAGTTTCATAGGATAACATAATCAACCAAATATCCAAATTTCATAATGGTTCCATACTTTACAATCATAATAATTTCTTTCCATTAATTTTTCTTTCAGGATGTATAAAAAAACCCACGACTGTCACATCATTTTTCTGTGGGAGTAAGTACAACACAACGATGTACTATTTCGAACAAAATTTATTAGGGAAATGCCATAGAAGTTATATAGGTGTTCGAAAATGTGATAATTTCTGAAAATTATCAATTTTTAATTCGTTACATTATCATTACGTTGACATTAGACGATAAGTAATCAATAAAAATGATTAAATCGACATAGTTCAAGTTATGTAAGATATTTATACACTGAAATATCAATTTTAGTCACGATTGTCCATTATTAAGCTGAAACAATTATGTGTGACGGTCGTGAGATGTAATGGACTGTCGTGAACTATAGCGTAAGATTGTGGATAGTTTGATACAAAATGTAAGCAAGGAAAACTATTAAGTTTACATTATTAAGTTTATTGAACGAAAAAACCAAAGTACTTAATATATTAATGATTTGGTAATGCTGTCAGAATAATAGTACTATTAATTGTAAACAGCCGGGAACTGACTTTAATGGGTGGTTCCATTTGGCACAGAATTTCATATTAGAGTCTGTCAGTTATTTTTGGGTCACAGGAAGGACTGTCCGGAGTAATGCATAAAATTTACGGTTAAAATGTTTCCATTTATTTTTTCAGCTTGTCCAGGAAACCACTTGTCGTCATGCATATTCGACATTGTTAAAAAACGTTATATTCATAAAAATATACCTACTTCCTAATTATCTTTTTATATTAATTTAATATGTGTGCCCCAAGATTCTATATTAGGACCCGTTCTTTTTACAATTTACACATCTTCTTTTCCAACGTTTTTTACCTATTGTAAGATACAAATATTTGCAGACGACACGCAATTGTTTTACAGTTTTGACCCAAATGATCTCCAAAATGGTTGTAGTATTAATAATAATGATTCAGAAATACTTTATAAAATATCTCTAGAACATTCTCTCCGTTTAAATCCGCCGAAATGTGCAACAATGTTTTTTAGCAGATCTACTGACAGATCGCGTCTCCTACGAGATGTAAAAATTAATATCAATAATATCGATATACCAGTAAAGGATCTACCGAAAAATTAGGTTTCGAACTGATGTTCGTAATTTAAATATTAGGTTTAAAGGTAATATGACCCCACCTATTCATGAATCTGCTTTGTATGAAAGATGTTACAGTTATTGCAAAGTTCTATAATTCTCTTACGGCATCGCTCAACTTTTTATCTCTTAATAGTTTTAAAAAAAATTCAAACAAGAACTCTTGGTTTCTCAATAAAGCTCGGACGATACTATGACATGACGACTTTTAAGTTTATACTTTGTTAAAGACAACTTAAGTACTAAAACCCTAGAATGATAAAATTAGTTTATATTTTAGATAATTATTAAATTTCATACTGTTGAGGTACATTTACAACCAATTCGCTACAGGCACAATTTACTAACGGATTGTGAATTGTGCCGAGATAAAATTTAGATCATTTATAATGAGTTAGAAGCTGCCATCTGTTGAGATTTTTTAATATTACGTGTGTGCAAATTCAGTTTGATTAAATAATTACAATTATTTAACATAACTTTTAAAAACATCATATTTTCTAATACTAAAAGATCTAATCTTCCAATTTCAAATCACAAACCGACTTGAAATATAAACAATAAATTTGTGTCGTAGTACGCATGCGCAATTTGAAATTCATGCCTCAATTGAATTGAATATTTGCGATTTGCAAGCATCCATTCAAACCTGAAGTGCAATTCAAGGTCCTGCCGACTTAAAATTTTATTGTAAACAAATACATTCAACCAGATATGCTTAAAACCTAATTTACAATCTACCAGCAGATTATGCTCGTACCGAATTGGTTGTAAATGTACCCTTACTCATAATATAACATCTACTATTATTTTTTCGGCTTAAGTGGAAGAACAGATGTGCAGCACGTGTGCACAGCTGAACTTCACCTTATATATTTCTTTAGGTTATGTACAATTTCATAATTTCTGAATAAAATGTATTATTATTATTACTATTATTATCATATTACTATTATTATATTGTTTTTATTTTTATAGATCTGCAGGCAATGCATTTATAAAATTCTGGGCCAAAATAAAAAACAAAACTTTGAATATGACGTTTTTAAAAAAGAGCAAAATTTAACAATTTATTTTCAAGAACTCTTGTATTATAACTAAAATAAATTTTTAAAGAGTTGCTCGATTTGGTAATAAGTATAATAGTTAATCATAATTAGTATGCGAAGGAAAATGATATAGTTACCATGATCTTTTTAGTACTTACTACAGATCTAAAGTTTTTGAGTCGGGAATATGGCGAAATCGCTCAGCGTAAATTTACCTCTCTGTCATAGCATTACTCCTTTGGTAGTAAGGTCATTTTGTATTTTGGGAATATCTGTAAAAGTATTCATTAAACTTTTATAATATAAAAAAAATCGAATGCTCTGGAGTTCGCAGGAGGGGATATAGATTCAGTGATAGGTATACAATATTTCAACTGATGTAATAGTTTTAGCATGTTTCTCTATAGATTTGTTATAGTTTGTTGCAAACTCATTTCCTCTATTTTACAGTAAATAATTATTAATTATAAAATAGTTTTTTCAACTGAGTAAAATTAATTACTATTATAAATAAATCATCGATAAATCATAAATCAGTTTTTAATAAAACATTGATCAATCATGAGTATTAATACTATAATAGTATTCACGTTGTATATAAAAATAAAGTAGAAAAACTATCTACATATATATACTTCCCTTTATCTTGGTTCAGATACAGACGGATCACAATGTTGCAATTCGGATTCAAACTGATGGCGTGTTAATTTTTAAACATAATTTAGGTTTTTTCCATATTACACGAAATTATTTATTAGAAACATAAATTAACTAGTAATAACTGCACTCCGGGTAGTTGCCGATTATGAGTACTTAATTATTTGACCTATTTTGCTCTAATATGTCACATAAACTATAATTTCCATAAATTATACAATAATTATTACTTTGTGTTATTATTATGTACAAAATATCTGATTTCGCCAGCACATAACTTTCTTATACCAGTATATATCATCCTGATCTAAAAACATTCTATTTAATTCTTCACTTACCTGAATTAAATTTTAATAGCGTACCTTAAAATGATTCATTAAAATTTTGCTGTTAATAATAATTCATGTCATATATTTTATTAATTTCGTCTTATTGACATTGACATTTTTGTAACTAAATTAGACATTTCAAACGTCAAACTGCCAAATTTATCCTAACTCCATTTTATGAGGTCAAAGGTGTAAAAAATTTCAGTTTACATCAGCTTTATGTAAGTACTTGGAAAAATATATTTTATTGGCTTGATATAGTAGACATGATTAATCTTTCATCAAGAATATATTTTTTTGTAAAGACAAATACAAAAAGTTTGGGTCCCGTAGGCTTCCTTTCAGCTGGCCAATTTTGCTCATCACCGAATTTTTCATTGTCTTTGGTCTTTAGAACAAGTGTACCAAATTTGAAAACTTTCTCAAAAACTGTGGTTGCTATCGGGATACTACAGACTTGCGGACAGATTTTTTCCATAAAGTTATGTTTTGCATTATAATTCGTCGAGATTCGTCCAGAAAATGCAATATTTTTTTTTCGAAATTGTACCTTTCTTCTTCTTTCATTCGTTATGTCTCTTCTGGTGGTACCATATTCACCAAATTTAATGTATCACCAAAAATGTTGTTGAAAATCTGAATTGCCAAATTTGGAAATTCTCTTATTAGTATTTTTTTGAGTTATTATCACGGTTAGATACATACACACACAAATCTACACACATACATACACAAATACACAAACGCACACACACACACACACACCCACACCCACACCCACACCCACACACACACACACCCGCACACACACCCGCATGCACGCACGCACGCACGTACGCACGCACCGACAGACATCATTCGGAAAATAGTCAGAATGGATTCACGAGGGTTCAAAACGTATATATCAATCAAAATCTCGAGGTCGAAAAAATCACGATATAAACTCACTATACTTCCTTATATTACGTATAAGAAAGTAAAAAGCAATCGTTCTTGCTTATTGTTATTACATGACATCATCTGGTACTATTTTTTTATTTTTGTTATTTACTATTACGATGTGTTTTATTTACATACTTAGATATACATGTGTCATACTTGTATGCTTTTCTTCTGAAATAAAATTATCATATAATTTATTTTAAATTACATTAAAAAATTAAACTCCACTAGAGTATAATCCCCTGTATTCTTAAGGTACCTCAAGATTTCATATGCGGAAGAAAACTATAGAAATTATTATGAAATAAATTACAGTTTTGCTAAAAAAATGTTACTTCCTTAAGTTCCTTGTCCTAAAACTGTGATAATATGGGTTCCCATGATTTGCGATTAGTTCCTTATTGCATATTTCTTCTAATTTTGAGACATAAAAATAAAATAAAAACAAAATGTACAAAACTTAAAAGTACATAGCATCAGAACATATTAATATACCATCAAATACTTTAAAAGAAATAGTTGATATTCCTACAGTACTATTATATAAGCAATATAATAATTTCTACTAGGGAGCATCCAAAAGCATTTTTTAAGCTTGAGGTGAGCCAGCCTCACCTGAGGCTGTGAAACAAATATTTTATTCACGAAACTGGTAGGAATTAAAAATAATTTGTGAGGAATAGACACGTTTTTCATTTCACTATTGAGGAATATAATACAAATACATATTAGGTAACATTTTTAATCTCTTAATAAAACAAAAAATCAAAAGAAAAAAAATAGCCTAAAATTTTTATGTCACAGAATTAATATTATATTTCGTTGGAAAAGCTGTGGAAAGCTTGGTATAATGTTCTCTTTGGGAATCGTCTTCTTCGTCTTAAATTATCCGGAAGGGTTATGATGAAAGGTTCGCTCTGGAGTCACTAGGTAACTCAACTTACACCTAAGCCAATTTTTGCGCATAAAACTTGTAAAGATAAATTTATGCAAAAACGACCAGAACTTCCTACATTTTACAACTTCATTGCCATGGACAGATTATTTTAAAATAAAAATTACATTTCATAAGAACGTAATTTTCTATTTGGCTGGGAATGAGGATATTGAAAATTACGTTCTTATGAAATTTAATACGGATTTTAAAATAATAAAATAAACCAGTTTTGAATTCTGGATTCTGTTTGGATCATTTCACCCAATAAATCATCTAGATTGATATTACGTTTAGTAAGGTTAGTATCATCAGCAAATAGAATGGTAGACTATGAACTATCAACTGACAGAGGTAGATCGTTATATAAATTAAAAATAGAATTGGGCCAAGTATTGAATCCTGAGGAACTCCAATGTTCAGATTCAGTTTTGCTGATTTAATATTATTGTAGATGACATATTGTTGTCTATTACTGAAGTGTGACTTCATAAGAATGATACTATCTTGTGTAAAGCCATAGAACGACAATTTATTTAGGAGAATTTGATCTGATACACAATCAAAAACCTTAGCGAGGTGGTCCAGAAACTTAGAGCAAATGAATTGCTTTTGTTCAAATCCTAAATTAATTTGGGTCGTTAATTTGTCTACAGCCAACGTAGTAGATAACTTGGTTTATATAAATAAGTTTTCGCTTTCAAAATGATTTGTTAACTGAACTTTTAGGATTAAAAGATTTTAGCTAAATATGGTATAACAGAGATAGGTCTATGGTTACTTTTTGTAAATGGGAACTACCTTAGACATTTTTAAGCAGACTGGACATATATTACTATCGATGCTATTTGTTAATGTTATCAGGGAAAACATTATAGGAGTGTTTTTTATTGATTTAATTATTCTATATCATATACATCTTTACTTTTTTATTATTTAAGCTGTTTATAATAATTAAAAGAACAGTTTCTCTGGAGAACATAGTGAAATGTTTCAGAAAATCTGTATAAATGTCACTACAGGTAAGTAATTCTATAATTATATTTTCAGCTACAGTGACAAAAAATATATGTTATTCGTTAGACGTAATTTTATGAGGTGATGTTTACTATTGTTAATGATTTTCCACATCGTTTGCTGCGGATTGCTATGTGAAGATATGAAATTATCGTGGGCTTGTTTTTTATTTTTTCGCAATTCTTTTGAATAAAGAGATCTAAATGATTTAAAAATTTCTATATTGTCATCAGTTAGATGTGTTTTTGTGTGTTTCGGCAAGAATTGTAGTCTATCTCTCATTTTGCGTAAATTATTATTAAACCATTTAATTTTATAATGATTCTTTGTGTCTACTACTTTAGACATTAATGGAAAGATATTATCAATTGCATCAGTTATAACGCTAGCTACATCTTTACATCTTTAACTGCTTTGTATTATGCCATGCAATATTTAAATAATATTTGTTACTAATAACGTACAGCTCATTATACTTGGTGTTTCAGGATTAACTGGACAAACTTAAAATCTGAATTCAGGACTTCAAAATAAGAAAAAGGTTCCTATGAAGGTATATCCGGAAACGCTTCGTTAAAAAGTTAGACCCCTCCAAAGATGTTGGATAAAATTAGGTTTTTAATTTTTTTGCTTAAATTTATTTCATATTTTGAGGTTCTAAATTCAGATTTTAGGTTTGTCCAGTTAATCCCGAAACTCCCTGTATTAATATGATTAATAACATAAATCTCAATGGATTTAGTCATCTTTAGAATTTTCAAAAGAAAATTAGATAAACAAATATTTTTTTCACGATCAGGAGTATAAATCGGTTTATATCGTGTCAAAATTGCAACAGAAGTAAAGCATTTCATCCTTAAGGTCAAACAAATCTAAAGAAAGAACTTTCTAGGAAGTTTCCATTTCATTTCATATTCAATAACGAAACGAATACTATAATTCTTATTTAATAACATTGATAGTAAATATTACATTCTATTCAAATTAAAGTTCAAGGGAATTTAACAAATTGAATCATTTTTGTTACTTAGATTTATAGTTTTTTGGACCGCAGTTGCACCTTGTAGTACTTGATTTGTTATATTTGTTTTATTTTATATAAAATTTTCAATATAACCCTCAACAACTGCCACCCTCCGTAACGCATTACAGTCGTAATATCTGCTCCTGTACCCGCTAATAGAATTGCATCAATTTCCTCATGTGCAAAAATGACATAATACAAAATTGACAATATCTTACCTTACACTTTCGACGGGTGATTTTTGTAAGGTCCAAAATTAAATGAACGCTGAACATTTAACAAAAACACTAATGCAACAATTGTATAGTGGCACTGGCATAAAAGTATATTATCAATAATTTATATTATTATTAATAAATGATCTAGAGTTAGATTCCGGCGCCTGTTATTAAAAATCTAGTTGTAGTCTAAAAACCGATCCACGCCTACGGAAGTAACTGGAGCGTATTTAAAATACTGACAGTTTCTCAAAGAAGCCACTTTTATATTAGGATCAGAAAAAGTCCACTTCTTTGCCTGTAAAAAAGGATATGACACATAGTATTAAACTCCGGATTTATATTCAAAATTGTTTGATTATTTTGTTTCATATGGTCCGTAGTGGTTCCTGATAACTGGAAAATAAATGAGCGTAGATCATACACAACAATCATTGTGTCAACTAAACAAAATTGTGATGTTAGCTGGCGCTTAAGAAGGTGGTGGGAGTTCTGTCTTATACGTATATCTGCTTGTTTATTTATTTGAACTGCGACATATTATAGGCATTTTCAGTTTATAGCAGACTTTTTCCGATCGTACGAAACCTACACTTAATTTAGTGCTTTATTGTTTAGTTTTAGGTAATTCATATGGGTTTAATAAGAAAAATTTATTATAGACTTTTTTTAGTAACATGACGGTACCCACATTTAAAATACAGTTTTTTATTTCTTCAATGTTTTAATTAATTATGCTAGTACATAAATGTGTTGAATTACAATAAAATAACATGAGAGAAGGTTTTTAATTAATTCCTAAAAAAATCGTATACCATTACATTTTACGATATTTTTTTCTCATTTGATTAATTATATGAGAGTTATACGTAAGTCCGTAACTGGAATAACTACCTAAGATGCGGTGTTATATCTATGTTGTCATTCACCATCACACAAGATTTTAACACAGAATATTAGGCCCATAATGTGCTAGCGATGAGGACTTGTATTCCTTTGATTTTTCATTAAAATAGGCTAACATCATATTCTCCGTGTACGTTTTGCCTTCTTTTTTCTCGCACCATTCTCAAAACCGATTGGACGCTTTATCATACAATTCTCTTAATTTTCCTGATAATAAGTTTAAAATTGCCCCACTAGCTTCTTAACGATTTCTTGCTCTTCTTCTTGGCAAATTTTTCCTCGATATATTTGTTGTACAGTTGATTTCAATAAAAATTGGTACACTTTCTTTTAGCTATGTAAATCATTCGTTCTTTGATTGATATTAATAATCTTACAAATGTCACTTTGACGTTAATCAGTGGCGCCATTATTGAAAATGGTTCGACATCTAACAGATATTCAAAAGTTTCGAATTGTTTCTAAAATTGAAGATGGTTGGTCCATAAGAAGACTTGCTGCTGAATATAATGTGAGTAAAACCACGATAATGAGTGTTAAAAAACAATGAGAAACCAACCAAACGGTATCCCGTAAAGTTGGTTCCGGTAAGCCCAGAAAGAGCAATAATCAAGAAGATGAAAATCTTATAAATTACCTAATAGAAAACCCTTTTCAGACTGCAGTAAATGCAATTTCAGAGACAAATTTCCCTGCTTCGGTATCTACTACTTGCAGAAGAATAAAACTACAAAGCGACTTGAAGAGTTGTTCAGCTGCTAAAAATACAAACTTTCAGAAGAAAAGAAGCAGGGTAGGATTATTTTTGCACTCAACTATATAATCAATGATGAAAACTTCTGGGGACAAGTTGTCTTTTCTGACGAAAAGGTTTTTAAATCCTGTAACGATGGACATGTTCGCGTATATAGGCCTCCTTCCACTAGATACGACGAAAAATATACTTTCGATCCACAAATAACAGGAAGGTTTTCAGTCAATGTCTGGGCTTGGATGAGCCTAAATGGGTTAGGTGTGTGTTGGAACAGTGGTGGTCATCTCAATTCCATTAAATATATTGAAATATTAGACAATATCATGTTGCCGTCGGTAATAGAGGTGTTTCCGGAAAATAATTTTATTTTCTAACAAGACAACTGCTCCATACATACGGCCCATCGTGTCAGGCAATGGTTTCTTAATAAAAACATAGAGTTGTTACCGTGGCCATCTAAAAGTCCGGATTTAAATCCAATTGAAAATGTATGCGGACTAATGATGAAACATATAAGAAAATTAAATAACCATCCAAATAATGCCCAAGAATTGGAAGGGATAATTGAAGACGCTTGGGAGAACTTGTCGCAAGAAGTTGACCTTGCAAGAAATCTGATTTTGTCCATGCCTGCAAGACTTCAGGCAGTTTTAGACGCTAATGGAGCAATGACAAAATATTAGTTAATTCTGTATTACGTAATTGAAGTTCATTTATTTTATTTTTTTATTGTATTTTTATGTTCAGTTTGCATTGTTTACATTTTTTTTAGTCTCAAGTGGTATTTTTGTGTTCTTATTTTAAAAATAGAATTATCATTATTCAGTTAGTATTTTAATTACAATCATTAGTAGAATTATCCGTAACAAATATAATTTTTTTAAACAATAATATGGCAGGCTTGAAAATGTTTTGAAAAAGTTATTTTCTAATTATTTTTTAAAATTCCATTTGAATAAAATAAAAGAGAAAGGTTTAATAAGTTTAAAAACATAAAGAAAACCGATCTCCTCCAAAAAACCCAGGTCCGGGTAAATCACCTCTTCTCCACCCCCATCTCGACAGGCCTGGCCAGCCCTATTTACAGACATACGCACACAACTAAACTATTAAGATTTTTGATTACAAGAGTTGTACCAGTTTTTTTTGAAATCAAGTGTACATCTCTGGAAAAATAAGACCTTTCTCTTCGTTGATATATAATGTACTATCTGTTTTCTGATCTCCCCTATAAAACATATTCGATGACAAATTATCTCTCTAAAGTTTATCCGTTAATTAGTTATGAATTTTAATGTCATGTTTTGTACACAACGGATTCCTTAAATTTTATCGATTTATTATGCATTAAGAAGGTAAAGGTTTACAAGTTCAACGATTTGTTTTGAATTAGTAAAGCTATGTTGAGTTCACTCCAACTGTGGCTTTGTTATTAAAATTTATATTTATTGTCAGAAGCATACTTCGCATTGTATCTATAATGTATTAATTTGTTGATATACTATTTTTAGATAAAGTTATTTAGCAATTTTTTATTTAATAAATGGTGCAACATTATTTCAGTTTTGCAAGATAACTATGTTATATTAGGTCTATTTTTGTCTGTAATACTAATTAAATATTGCATAATTATTGTTTATATGGTGTTATGTTCATATATTCTTATATTCATGATTTTAAATATTTCACCTATGTAATTTTAATTTGAAAATTTATCGGTATAGTTTTCTGGGATCATTTTTATGGTGCTTTATTATGCTCCTAACAAAGAAATATGACTCGATCCAAAAATGTCAAAACAAAATCATTTTCGGAAGATCTGAGGGCACAGGCAAATAATATTAAAACTTTAATAAGATTTAAAAAACACGGAAGATCCTGTAGCTAAAAAAGGATATAAAGCTTTAAAAAACAAGTTAACATCAATTAAATTTGAAAAAAAGAAAAACTTTTCTCAAATACTTGACTCCTTTATAAATAAAACTCTGTGGTATTTAGTAACTAAAATATTAGGTACCCAAACTAAGAACAATAAACCAATACGAATTCTTTGTCAAGGTGAAGTAATAACAAAAAGTGTCCCGTTTCAAGAAATTGACTAGCGTCGGTGTGGGGCATAGTGTAACTTACATAGACTTACCTTTGATATCATGTCCATTAACGCCCGTATCGGGATTTCCTGTAGAGAGACCATCTTAAATTTGCACCGCTGACATCTGTCGACGTTGAACGCTCCTTTTCATATACAAAGTAATGTATCGACCAAATCTTCCAACATGAATTCTGACCATGCAGAGCAAATTCTGATATCACTCTATACTAATCTGTGAACACAGTTACAGGAGGTGTCATTAAATGTTAAAACACTCGACGTATGTATTTTAATTGTTCCTTACAAATGTGCCCGGCCCTGCACACATAGAAATTGTTCGGTGTAGTTATGACCATGTTTTATATTATATTTTTAAATATACTATGACTTGCCACTAGTACTTCTATATGTTTAAATTAATGGTTAATAAAATCTATCTATCTATCTATGATTTTATTTAGATATTACTTTTAGTATAAAAAATTGTATTTAATTTAATTTATTTCAGCATGGAAGAGGAGTGGTGTCGGTTTGTTGTCTCTAAGTTGTCTGTTAGAATATAGAGTTCTAAGTTTATGCAAGTTCTTTAGACATTACGAATAAAGACGTTGCATTAAATGAAATCATGTAAATTTTATGTCAGAAAATGAAGCATTAGTAGTAGCAGTCTGCATATTGATGTGATATATCCAAGTTATGAAAGCCGGTAGTAATCCTGTAGGGATTTCTTAAATCTGGTGTTAAATGACATGTAATTGTTGACCTACTACCTAACTACCGGAACAGTCTATAGTAAAAGAAAAATACTTGTAGTGTTATTTGCTGATTATACAGGGTATATCTAAAATCATATCTTTACTTTTGAGAGGTAATTCTCCGCCCAAAAAACTTAAAACGCTTATATAGACAGGGGTCCAGAAAACCTAAGGGAGCTACAGCTCTTCGAAGATATTACCCAAAACGTGGTTTTGATTTAATATATTGGGAACACTTTGAGGTGCAGAGATTCGCTGATATTAATGAAGTTTATTATTCAGAGGTATTGGAAACAAATAGTTTCAGCCAGGAGTGTGTGAAATTAGGGAGATGCCCCACTTTAATCCATATTTTTTAAATTTGAAACTTCTTTGACATTTTGTTACTGGATTATGATTTTCCAATTAAAATTACAAAAAAGGTACAACAGCATCAACCGTTTCTGAGAAAAATGTGACTTAGCGACTTTGAAATGTAGAGGTAGGGTCTGTAACGAACATCATTTCGCAGACTATCAAATTTCAAAAAATAAAATCAAGTAGGTTTCACATTAGAATTTGTTTTTTCAACAAAAATTATAAAACAGCACATTTGACAGATACTGTTCACAAAATTGTCTTATATCAGATAATTGGAATCTATTGAGTTAAAATCTTTCCTAAATGACAGATATCCATTTGTTCTTTGGCTGAGCTTCCAGTATTGTTGCGAAACACTAAGACTTTTCTAAGTTGCTTCCCCCGAATTGGCGGATTCCTCGTGAAGGGATATTTCTTCGACTTGATCAACGACTGAGAGACAAGAGCAACAATTCTGGAGAGTTGCGGAAATTTCTAGTACAAGCAAAAGATGGAGTGTTTTAAGGAAGGAGTTTCTACAACGTCAGTATAGACGGTGTTGCCCAAATAACTTCTTTACCCTTATCACCTACAAAGAGTTTAAGCTCTGAAACTTGAGCACTTTCCTAACTTTTTCAATAACATATTTTTTATTGACGAAGCAGGTTTTCTACGAGAGGTGATTACGCAAATGTTCACAACAGTCATATTTGTTCTGGCCAAAGCCTACACGTTTTTCCAGTTAAGAAACCAAGAAAAGTTCTGCATCAATGTTTAGACAGGCATTCTGGGAGACAGGTTGCTCGGAAAATTTTTACTACTACGGATACTAAATGGCATAATCTACTTTACGTTTTACAAAACGATTTACTAGTTTCGATGGACGGTGTGCCTCGCTAAACTTGATAACGAATGTGGTTTATGCACAATCTGATAAGACCACACATGAGCAGTTCGGAATCATTTCAACAAAATATATGCTAACAAGTGGATAGGTCGAGGAAGACCTAGAGCCTGGCCGCCTCGCTCCCAGATTTAAACCCTATCTATGTTTTCTTTCGAGAAAATCTTTGATTTATGCAACATCAGTAGTAAATTTAGAGAAATTAGGGCAGAGTTTTTGTAGTATGTGAATATTTTGGCCATTTGTTGTGATGTTTTGTTTATTTCGCTTACTGTTGTAATAATAAAGTGCAAATATAGAAAATGAAATAAACAAAAGAAAATAATAACATTTAATTTGTACATGCCATTTCTTTTTTATGATGATTTTTTTTCTATAAGTGACCGTCAAAAAACACATTATCAATATACTATAATAGTACCAAATACGGACACCTCGATGGTTCCAGACCAGATTGTTCTACTTTCATAGAAATAATAGATATATGCACACGCTAGCTTAAGTATTAAGTAGATTTAACTTCATATCATATCATTTTCTAATTTCTAAAAGATTACATTATACCACGTCTTGTCTAGACAGTAGATGTCTATAACATAATAGGTAAAAATTGGGACACATAATTATTTCATAAACTTACATCATTTTAAATTCTACGTTACAATCTGCCACATGATTTCAGGATGAATTGCCTGTTTCAATCGTTTGTTTACAATTTTTCAAGTGATGACTTGTAGTTTTAAGATCTATCTACGGAAATCAGTAGCAAATGTGAATGAATAATAAAGTAAATATAAGTGTATGGGGAATTAATTTATATAAAAAATTAGCGTGATAAATTAATTTAAATAAAAGTTAGCTTGATATTTGTGATTTCATCATAATTGATTACTTATTGGTGTTTCTTTTTTGAATACCTAGGTATACAAATTCAAGATCTAAAGCTATGAGCTTTCGGACCTAAAAAAATATTTTGTTCGTTAGACGTGATATTGTTTGATGTTAAACGATTTTTTTCTTTTCAATAAAAAAAGTTAACAAACATCTTATTTTTAATTTCTGCTAAAATTGTAAAAGTTGTTACTGGATCAAGCTGAAAACAGTGTTAATGACAAAAATTCTAATAACAATGAGGCAATAATTGAAAACTGACAAATATTACAATGCATTTGCAGCAACAAATTAAAAAAAATTAATAAAAAAACATTAAACATCACTTACATCACCTTTTACAAATAACTTTTTTAACTAGGTAAATGCCATTAATCCTAAGGCACACAAATTTTCAAAATTTACTTTGAATACTTTCTCAATTACTACTATATGTTTAATACCCAGGATTCCAAATTATATTAGCATATTCTAACTTGACAGAACAAAGCAATTCAAAAATAAAAACAAAATGTTAGTGTCATTAAACCCTCGTGAGTATCTTATAACGAAACCAAGGTTTTTGTAACTAAAAAGTACAACAGCATTAATATGAATATTAAAACTTAGCTACCAGTCAAAAATAAGTCATGCCTTTAAATTCGGTATCTCATAAATATAAACCGATATCATTGTGAGTCAGGGGCGTGCGGTGAGTTTTGATACAGGGGAAGCAGTTTGTGATATAGAGTGATGGGTAGCGCGAGGCCCCGAGCGAAGCGAGGCAAAAATTATTTTAAGAAAAGGGACGTGGCTTCCGTATACTCATTTTAAAACAAATGTCGAAAGCTGCAAAGTTATGATATCTAGAAAAAAGTACACTTGTAGGACCGCCACTCCTCAATAAACATAAAACATAAAAACACCACAAAAATTAGACAACCCCCGATTCCAAAGCCGAAGCTGCACGGGCGAGGGTTACACTTATGAAAAAAACGCAGACACACAACCATATCCACCGACATTGCCAGCGCCGGTGGCGAGGATTGAACCCGCAGCGAAATAGTTTGTTAAGTAGTTAACATTCACATACCTACCTATTTACAATGTAGTTTAATCCGCCTCTCCTTTTTTGCGATGTCGGAAATAACTTCGTCGTAAAAGTTTGAATTTTTCGACATCTTCACAAAGTCACTTTCTATTGTTAACAGGGACAATTTTGAAAGCCGCTCTTCACCGGTTAAATTTCTTGAAAAAGTTTTTATTCTCGTGTCCGTTTTGATGATTTTGAAAAAAAGGCAGCCATTCCACTAATACTTGAAAAAAAATACTTTGCACTCTTTAAGACACGCTGCAGATTGAGCTAGAACTAAATTTAATCGATGCGCAAAACAATGTACAAATATTGCATTCTGAAAAGTCTTTTACTTTGGCCTGCAGGCCCCCCAATTCACCTGCCATTACAGCGGCCCTATCATAACTTTGGGCGATAAGTTTGGCACCACACTGTAGATCATCGACTATCTGACAAACTATAGTATATAAAGCTGCGGCCGTTCATGGCGTTGCTACGTCTAAAAATCCTAAAAATCGTCTTGGAATTTCCCATTTGGATTTATGTAGCGTACTACGATTGACAACTGACTAATATTCGTAATATCGGTTGTTTCATCTAACATAACTGCAACAAAAGGAGCTTTTTTATTTCTTGCTTGATCCTTTCTAAAACAATATTGCTTATCGACTGAATCAAATCATTTTGAATATGATTTGATGTACCGCGAAATATCGTGGAGTGTTCCAGATGGTTACTTAAAATTGTATCGTATTTTGCTAATAAATCAACTAAATTGATAAAATTGCCCCTATTAGCAACGCTTCGAGATTCAGTATGACCTCTAAAACTAAGTTCATTTTCGCCGAGAAAACAAATAATATCAATAAGTCCTTTTAACACTTTCTTTCAACTGCTGATCTAATGAATGCTCAATTCGTGATTTTCCAAATGTTTATTCTTTTAGCACCGCTCCCAAATGAGTTTCACACTTACCATGCCTTTTTGTCACTTTGTGAATGTTGTTTAAATCTGAAAAGCCATTTTTATTCCAAACACCTTTTTCATTTGTGAACAGTACACATGGCCAACAAAACAATTTACACAAATTTTCACAACCCCTTAACTACTGATTAGCACTGTACACTTCAATATTAAAGTACCTATAGCATGATTTAACTTTCGTTTTTAAGAATTTTAAATCAGGTGTTGGTTTCCCATTTCTAATAATATCCAGTTTATCTTGAAACGAATATGTTGAAAATCCCCTTTTCAACAAATTGCACACCACACAAACGCAAATAATATTTTCCACAGTGCTAGAACCAGCTTCCAAATTTAATAAGTAATTCTAAATCTGCGTACACGCGCACTAATATTCAACGTTTTAAAAATCACTTGTCGCCGCACCACAGGTTTAGAAACACCAAAAAAGTTTTTACAAATATAGCACAAAAGCTGAGAATAATACTAGGAAGATTAATATTAAGTATAATATTAAAATCGATATTAAAATCGAGATTAAAATCTATAAAATAAAACGTATTACGATGCTATACAGCTCAGATATCAAGATTATGAAGTGAGGATGGGACGCATTTCAATAAGTTACCTACTTACCAGGGACAGTTGTCTCTGCTTACATATATCGAAGTTGCGCGAGTTCGTGTTGGCTCGATAAATCGAGTGCGTCATCGTTACGGTTTTATCGTGCAACATTATATCAGCTGCTAAAAAGCAGGGCCGTATCTATTGAAATTGGGTAAAAGTAAATTTTAATGATTAATATATGTGATAAATAATAATTAGGTTCTATTTATGTGTTTTTTTTAATAATCCCAGGGGAAGCACTGCTTCCCTTGCTTCCATGGACCGACCGCCACTGTTGTGAGTATGTTCAACGATTTAAATGCCTCCTTGCATGACTCATATATTTTAAATTGGCCATGATGCGCACAACTCGTTTTTGTAAAAGGAACACACTATGCGCATCAGGTGACTGACCGTAATGAACTATAGCATAATTAAGAGGGCTAATCGAACCAGTGTTTGTAAGGTAATTTTTCAAAATTTATTTCTTCCATACGGTTTGGTCAAATTACACCAAATTTGGAGGATCAATAGTTGAAAGTGTACTAGAGGGTACATGTATATCTATTTTAATTAATTTTCACTTTATGTAAGGAAAATTTATACTGTAAATATAAGTGAAATTTGGACGTAATTAGCTCCTGAATTATGATATCAATCGGTAAAATTCAAGGTAAAATTCATACATGTCGTCTAGAATGAATCTTCATAATTATGCTCAGCAAGTTTCAAACTTTTATTCCGTACCATTTGGTTAAAATGAATTTTCTAAATAAGTATCTTTGTCACTACAAATATAGCAAATAAGTGTTACCTCTATTAGGAATCGCACCTCAATGAAGTCGGTGAATAAAACGTCCAGTGAAGGTATAGTCAAGAGCAAAATTATTCAGCGGCGCATGTATTAAAACTTTCTAGAGAGTGACACAGCTATCCGAAGCTTTTTCCCCACTAGGCCCCCTTAATGCTGAAATGAAAAGGAGCAAAGTATAATTGCCTTATTATTGATGAGCTGCACTGTTTAGATGTTACAGCTAACGCATAACATTCTTTAGATATTTTATTGCAGACTTCATGTATGTGTTTCGACCATTTAAGATGACAATCTATCCTTAATCCTAACATTTTCGAATCTGTCGAGTATTTCAGACTCACTTTATTGTTTAGTTTTATATAGTCGTTTACAATCAGATTAGACTGTGATGTTTTAAAAATTATGGCAGCTCTCTTATCATGGTTTATACACAATTTGTTTTTTTCAACCCAAATATTAATTTTTTTTGTAAATAGATATTGCGCAATACTCTGCATTAGATAAATTCCTACACTTTTCAAAATATTAGTATCATCAGCGTTTGATACTATTGAGCACCACGGTTGTTCTAAATAATTTAGCATATCATTAATCAATATGATAAATAGGGTTGGACCCAAAATAGATCCCTGAGGAACTCCCGTGGTGACAACAGCTAGGGTGGAAAAAACGTCTTTAATTTTTACCTGCTGAGAGCGGTTAGATAAATAGGATTTAAATCATTCATGAGCAATTCACCTGACTCCATATTTTTCCAACTTCGTTAATAATAAAAAATGATCAAGTTAATTATAAGAAAATAAAAATTGGAAAATACCCCATTTATTGTATAAGCAATATTCAGGATGAACTTGTACGTACTTAATATAATAAACACTACATTATCTGCGAGAATATGTATACATTAAATAGTCTAATGTGCGATAATGATTCATGATGTGTACGGTAACAGCGTGGCGCCTAGCAAAAAGGATTTACCAATAGACAAATATTCTCCAAATTATTTGCTTTTGCTAATCTAATATACGGAGAATCACACGCATAATGGAAGTGATTGCGATAACAGGTGAGTGTTTAAATTCAGATGTTAGGCATGCCGATACAATTTGAATATAATGATATTTTATAGAATATGAGATAGATTACAAAAAAATACTACTGTGTTTTGTTAAACAACAAGTTTTAACTTGTAAAGAAGCAAATAAAAAGTCTGATTTACTATCTTATCTTAAACTTTTATATGTTTTTATGATTTTGTTAATTTTATTATTCTGTAACTTTATATCTGTTTACAGGCGATACTGGAGGTAAATTTTATCTTAAAACCGTAATTTCTTAAAGTTAAACAGTTTATTGAAACTAGCAAGAATGGTTGTAGACAATATATTGTACGCAACACACCCCAAAATTATTTTTACTGGGCTTATTGGCTTTCATTTCGTCCAGTAAAAAATCACATCCCGGTCTTTACGTAAATAACTATATTAGGCACCATTCCTGAAAATCATGCATTACTGGATAATTTTTAGGCCAGAAAGTACTTCTTTACAGAAAAATTTCCTGGACTAGTCCTGTAAAGAAGTACCACTTTTCAGCCTAAAAATCGTCCAGTATTACCTGATTATTATAATGTTTCAATAATTAGATAAAATTAAGCAAGGAAGTGTATAAAAAAATTTACGTAACTCATCCGGAAATTCCTTTATAGGACTTACGCGTCCTGTAAAGATACTCTTTCGGACTTGTTACATAATAGGTGTTACATTATTATTAGTGGGATAGGAACATCATTACAATCACGAGTGGGAGCACTGCCACGAGTGCTGTAATATGCTTTAGCTCACGGGCAATGTACGGAATTTTATCTACGACCGCTTGCATAAGAAAACTAATACAAATCGAATTTTTACAAAATATTTAGATTTGACATTTAAATAATTATGACATCTGATGAAAGTTATTTAAACATTTTGATGGAAAATCAAAGTAACAAGATGCATGCAATTTGTCGCATCTGTGTTATTACCAGGAATATCAAGACTAAAGTATGAAAAAGCTTACGAACGGTTCGTTAAATGGTGTGATGAGAAAAAGTGAAAACTCAAACGAATGAGAAAGTCTTGCTAGCAAATCTCAATAATTTGTCGAAAAACTACAGATCTTCCAACCTCTGGGCTTTCTATTAAATGTTGAGGGGCAACGATTTCCATGAAAAAAAGTAGATATAAGTAAATACAGTCAATTGATCGCATGTTTAACAATACATCAAATTTTGAAATTCATATTTGCAGTCCTGCAGTTTAGCTTCAGAAAAAATTCGTTGCTTGACTGTTTGTTTGTAAGATTATTTTTAATATTTTCAGATATC